>JAPDEO010000086.1:0-113278 GCA_027569155.1 Aspergillus haitiensis | reverse complement strand
ACCCCCTACCCCCCCCTCCCTCTCCCCCCCCCTCCCCAATCCACCTAAACCCCCTAACTACCAAGTTCATAAACACACCCAAATTAACCCCACCCCCCACACCCCACCCCCCACCCCCCCACCCCCTACCCACCCCCCCCCACCCCCCACAACCCCCCCCCCACCTCCCCCCACCCCCCCCCCCCCCCCCGCCCCTCTCACCGCCCCCCCCCCCCCCCCCCCCCCCCCCCGCGATCATTAAAACGAGACTACCTATTGACTAGATCCAGGTATTCGGAAGCGATTGACATCCTTTACACGGACAATCTATTCCATTTCCGCCAGACAAGGACAATCGCGGATCTTCCACGTAGAATACTTCCGCACCGCCTCAACTTGATCCGCCGTCTCCACCTTGACTGCCTTACGGTGGTCGCCGCCGTTGGCGGTGTACTCTGCAGGTCGGATTATCAAGCACTGTTTGATATCGTTGCTTTCTGGGACGAAGCATGGGCACTTATTTCACGCATGGAGGGCCTGGTGGACCTTCGGGTTTCTCTCTCCATACCTGCAGACCGCGCAGCTAGCATGAAACAAGACGCGGTAATAACGCTTCTCACTCCGTTGAGAGATGTTCGTGTGGCCAAATTTGTTGTAGAGTGTTATTGGAGGATGGATCCTAAGCAGGTTCTTGAAGAACTTGGTTTTGAAGCCCCGTTTACGCTAGAGACAAAGGAGGCTTAGTATTTCCAGTTCAGCTTGTGCGCTGGTCAGACGCCATAGTTCTAGGTATATCCGCTAGTAATGCATATTAAAGCATGAGGCAGGCTCCTTGATGAATAAACTACTGTTCTCAATGTTTGTGACAAGGTCAAAGGTAAAAGAGATACCTGGCGCTTCTGCGACCAAATAAGTTTGAATGAATGTAAAGGGAAAAATTCCGGCTTCTATCATGGCAGTGGCCTGGGACCGGTGTAATTCAGGTAAGCAATCGAAAAATAAAAAAAAAAAAAAAAGAGGAAGAAAATAGAAATAAAAAAGAACTGTTGACAAGGACGAGATTCGAACTCGCGAGGTTTCCCACTAGTGCCTAAAACTAGCGCCTTAACCACTCGGCCACCTTGCCGTAGTACATATAATACGTAATCTACAGCTGACTTAAGTAAAGCTTATCTCTAAAATCACCGCAAATGAAAGACACCCACCAACCTCTGGGCTTACAGCCTATCTAGAACAGATGGCCCTCTTGGATATTTCCGATATTTTACCTAGTGAGTAATAGAATCAAAAGGACTGTATGAGAAGTGTAGACCTATTTTATTCTCTTTTATACTGTTGACTCCCTTACGGTCGGTAAGCCTTCCCCATATATATATTTTCTTCCACAGCTCATTAGACTACTAACCGTCGACGAATTAAGAATCATCCCCCTTCTTCAACCATTCTCTAGGTTATAAGCTTAAAACATAAAAGGCCTCTTTTAATATGCCACTCCTGAAGGCACCCACTAATCCACATAGAACAATTCCAGAGTGTTGCTCATTCTAAGAAAGTCCTTATTTCACTGGATATTCGATTATACGGAATACCTTGAAGGTAATACTGGTGACCCTCATATTAAGCCACCTATCCTAGATTCGCACTAGCCTGGGGTAAGTTGAGCGTATGATATGCTGCAGGACCTCGAACGGTCCAGGAAACTTTACTCAAAGGATGTCGTGAATGCATGTTTTATTTAAGGTTTGATGGCTGACCATGGTCCCGCCATTCCGTAGATTTTTGACATTCACGACATCCTTTCGCAACATCATGCCGAAGAAATATGAAATATCTATCCTCTCCCTGAAGACGCTTTTATAGTACGTAACTAACCCCAAGTGCTGGGGCATGAAGAAGAGATTGGGAGCCCTCGTCATTTCCTCCCATTAACGACATGGTCTCACGCTGGTGGCTTGCGTCAGCAAGCTTCCCAGTTCTTGCGGTACTTTCTATCAATGCATCTAGCTAGAGGGTAGGCTAACGGACCAGGTGTTTAGGGAGTATTTTCAGCAATGACTGTTATGTTCAGCATTTGCACTGTATCGCATGGTTGGCAAGAGATACACTACCTGGATGGAAGCACGAGCGCTACTATAACCCAGCAAGCTTGGTATGTTTCATATTTTGCATGGATAGTTTTATGCTAACCTGGCGATTGAATCCTCGAAGGGCAGTTGCCCTCAAGGCTGTATCATTGGCGTTTACTATTGTCGCACACGTCAGTTTCCTACTCACAACCATGTCAAAACGTAATTCAGTCCATGGATTCGTCACGGCAGTTATCTGTTGGTGTGTCTCGGGGGTTATCCTAATCACCATCATCAGTATTGTGGCCCAGAAACATGTAGCAGTAACACCCGCACAAAGGTTGCAATACACGCAGAACTTTTTCTACGGCACATTCGCAGCAGGCTTGTGTATTCTGAGCGCCATGTTGTTAGCAGTTTACACTATCAGCACGTGTTTTGCTCACCCGAGGCTCGAACAACGGCAAATAGTGGAACGCACAAGCATCACCACACGGATTACCATTTTTGATACCTTCCTTATTGCGGGAGCTGCTGTATATGCGAGCATTGAGGGTTGGTCATTCATGGACGCATTGTACTGGGCTGACTACACTATCCTCACCGTCGGCATTGGGGATATTGCTCCCAAGACCCATCTTGGACGGAGTTTATTATTTCCATATGCGTCTGCGGGAATAATGGCTGGAGGTCTCGTTATTAGTTCAATCACATCATTCACAGACAGCGTGAGGAAACTGCAGATTCAACTTAAGATCGAGGAGATGCGCGCTGATGCAGGGGAGTACCGAAATATGGATAAATGCTGTGAGAGTAGTTGCAGCGATAAAGAGAAGCAAGTTCTGCAGGTACCACCCGTGCTCAAATATCCAAACGAATCCGAGATATTGAGAGTGGAGAGGGCAAAGCATAAATTATACAAACGAAACCAGTGGGCGATTCTTGCTTTCTCAGGCGTAGCATGGTTCTTCCTCTGGTTACTAAGTGCTGTTGTGTTTCGACGGTCTGAGAAAAGCCAGGACTGGAGTTACTTTGAATCTCTTTACTTCACATATACTTCCCTGACGACCATTGGCTATGGGGACTTGTACCCCACTAGCAATTTCGGAAAGGCGTTCTTCGTGTTCTGGTCTCTTCTAGCTGTTCCCGTTCTGACAACCCTTGTCAACACCATGGCTCAATTAGGGGTTCGAAAGTTAACTTATTTCCTGCGTTACGTTTTCGTACCTCACCGCACAAATCTTTGGTGCTTCAAGCATGAATCGTATAAGAACTGCTTCAAAAAGAGGCAAAAAGATTCCGTGCCAACTGCCCCATGCCCAGGGTCACAAGGCTTGGCCGACGGCCACGGCATCTGTGTTGGAGGACCAAGTAAGGTGGGAGAACGATCTGAGAAGGTGGAGAGCATGTATAGGGATAATAATCCGACTTTAGGGGAGAGCAGTTTCCGGTCGAAATCCCTTGTTCAAGCCGCCCAACGCTCTATATTAATTGGCGACGAATGCTCAAAACTTATATCTATCCTCCTGAGTGGGTCTACTCAGCTCGACCTACACAATGAGTGGATAAATATCCTTCCTTTACTCCATCCTGAGACTGATGGAGAGTATAACCTATTGCGGTCCGATGAGGGTGGGGGAAGTGCGAATGAATTTGTAGGCGCTGGTGGTTTGTCTACAGACCCAAACAAGGAAATCATGTGGATGATCCAGTTATTGACAGAGAAGCTATGTGAGAATCTGCGCGAGGGGTTACATAGGGATAAAATGGGTCTGTCAATACAGTAGGAGGGAACTTTGTTGTTGCTTAATGAAATATAGTTTGTCCTTGATCGCCAAGCAATTATAGGTAGGCTGTCAATGATGTTTCTTATCTAATGGATGGCTTAATTTTCACAGCACTCTTGCGAAGTGGATATTGGACAGGAAAGGCTTCGGAAAGTGACTACCATCCTTAAGTGGTCGAAGTTTCTCAATGACGCGAAGAACATCACTAGGTACCTATCTCAATGTAGCCTGCCCTTCGGACTCCTTAAAATCTGATGACTCTAAAACCGCCAACACATTTGTAGCTTCAGTAAGGACCTCAATAGCCTGTCTAAAAGCTTGAATCCCCTTTGATTCACCTTTTGTCTGCTTTAATCATCTGATTGAAGTAACCATGAGGTAGAAGTCCGTTTGGGGTCCAGGTTCACTTTACGTAGATACTACCTATATTAAGTAGTTTGCTGCCTAGGATATACTAACTTTAGAAACTAGGGGTAGTAGATATATAAAGGTTAGGCTCAAACTAATCTACAGTGCGATTATATAGTAAGCTGTATATATAACTTCAGATAGTACTTACTATCATCATAAAAGCCATTGAATAACATTATTTTTAACTCATGCAAAAGGGTATCAAAAATCAAAAAAATAAACAAATCTATCCAAAAGTACTATACACCAAGACGCCTATATAATGCCATCATTCACCACTGCGATCGTCTGCGAAAAGGTGAGATATCCTCCGACCGAAAGCGATGCCTTTCGACGCCATTTGAACGATCCAGGCGTGTGTCGATCTTTGCCAAGAGCACGTCTTCCCCTGTTCGCCCCGCCAGTCTCCGTCGCAGTTTTGCGCCTTCAATCCGCGCCTGCTCTTCTCTCAATCTCGCATTCCGGGCTTCCTCTTTCGCGGCGCGGATTTCGTGAAACTGTCTCCGGGCTTGGAATTGCTCGCTGAGTTCGAGAGCCGTATGTTGCATTCTCTCTCCACATCGAGATAGTCTGGGCTGGTCGTTAGTTGAGTGAAACATACCTAAGAAAGGGATGAAAACATACACTATCTTGTGTGGCCACCAACTGAATGGTGGACCCTTCCCAAAGAGTCCCGGACGATAGTCCGCCTTGATGAATATCTGCACCGAGCTGCGCACGTGCAGATTATACCCACAGACAATCTTCTTTTTGACTTTCTGTGCTTCCCCCTGGTACACGTTAAAGCTAACCGGCTCCATGAGTTGTTGCTCTAGACCACGGCTAGAGGGGTCCCGTGCTGACACCACCAAAGCGCCCAATGAAACTGCCGCATAGCGTCCTGACCCGGGCGCCAACGGTCGATTGCCGGCACGCAGATTGACTAAGTTCTCGGGGTGGCTTTGGGTATAGAAGGTCATGGACAGATTATAGGATCCGGGGGCTGTGTCGAACTGAAGTTCAATTGTCCGAGAGTGGGAAGGTGAAGGAGTAAATGCATATTCGGACATGACAAACTCTTCAGCGGAGCGTGGGGCCCTTCGCCGCCGTGTCATAGAGGGATGGCTTTGGATGAAGTCGGTGAAATTCACCACACGATTTGGGAGTACTTCTTGGAGGGTATGGGTGACCTTGTGGTCGGAGCCTGGTCGGTCAAGTATCGCAAGGGAGCACGAGCGACAGAGGACCTGATCACATTGCTCGCAATAATAAACGGGGGCGTGCGGATTCGGACCGTGGGCGCGTCCAGTGCGGATGCATTGTGGTGTAGGAGCGAGAGAAGGCCGGGGGAGTGTGTAGGACTTGATATCTTGGATCATAGATGATGCCATGACCGGGATTTTTGTATGTAATGGGATTGGAACTTGGGTAGAGAGAGCGAGTGAAACTCGACCAGATATGCAAGTGTTAACTGCCAATGCAGGTACCACGTAAAGAAAAAGAAATGATAAAGCTAATTCAGTGGGAAACAATGGTGACAGCGGTTATTATATATAGTGCATCGGCGTCATCAAATGACTGTCTCTGTTCATATGACGCATATTGGAGGGTCAAGGAATTGCGGCGCAAGTAGAGGCTGGATAGAAGTCTGACTCCTCCCGCACAGCCCCTGTAGGCAGACACGGATCCGAGATCTGATCGCAACACCAGAGACACATTCCAGGCATTGTTCATTGATAGGCAGCCACGGTCCCTGATAGCCACAAACTGTGGCGCATGCATAATTCACGAAATGTATTGAACTTTGATTGGTCAGGTATTTGCCTTAGCCACAATGACCTTTCCCTTTGCGGAAAAATGGGACGCCTGAGGAATTTCTTCACTCGGCTCCAGACAGGGATGACAATCCTTGATCTCGGAGGGAATCATGAGACAAACTTACCTGCCTAGCAGGCCCCCTCCCGAGTGAATCATTTCGGCGTCCTGTTTCATTAATAATGCTCGCAGAACAAGACCTGCATAGTTAAGTCTTACCGCTCTGTTGTAACGAGTTCTCGCCAAGTAATCATCTTCCCTCGCTCCTTGAAATCGAGCTCTTACAGAATGTGCTACTTAGGTAGTTAAAAAAAAAATAAATAAAAAGAAAAAACATGAGTATATTCAAACATGCCAACTTTCACTCGAACACTGGCCATACTACTATGTAAACACACTAATTAAAGGAAAGAATGACAAGATATTGAGCGTTAACTATGAGTTTTGGATCATACTATACTGGTTGACTAGTGGAAACTGGAAACCATCATGCTCCAATGAAAGAGAGAGCTTGTAGTTGGCTTACTTCAAGTGACTTAAGACAAAGAGCACGCAGACCGCGTAATTACGTTTAACCATCTCACCGCATAGTAGCTAACGCCAGTAATACTCTACTTGTTGCGATCCTTAAGCCGCTGTGTCCGAGCTGCCCAGGTAAGTTGCGGTGAAGAAATTTATTCAACTAGAGGTTGCGCCAAGACACGTGGTACACGTGCTGCGAAGATCGCCCTATCTAAGATTGATCCTTTATGGCGTTGAAGGAGTTGAGGCGTCGATGTCGATCTTCTGGATATGGATTGTGGTGGTGCCGCTTGCATTTCCGAAGTTATTCTCTGCCGAATGTCTAAGGCCGATATACCTCGACATCTCGTCCCTGAACCAACAGCTTCAGCATAGCAATACCGAGAGTTTCCCTGTTACGATTTCCAAGCAATGTTTGAAGAACTTACGTTTGAGTGTTTATACACACGCTGAGCTGGAACTCCGGAATGATGTGCCAAATTGACCGGGGTGTCTGTCATGTGAAACCTAAGATGTGATGAAATGGTTACCCAACCACTTCTGTAGGTTATCCTAGCAACCCCCTCTCCCATCTTGTGCCTTGTACCTTTGTTAAAATTCCATCATGCCGCCCCTGACTGCAAAACTTCGAACCAGGCTCAATGATCTCTGGGAAAGGGTATTGTCCAAGGAGCTGAATGATTCATTACTGGAGGATAATGAGGTTCCAGGCAGCTTCATTAATAAACATGATATCAAGCTTATTCCTCATTGTTTTGAAGGTGGCTCTGAAACAAATAGCCTGGCACTTGATCCACCAGTTCTTTTTGACCCCTTTCCCTTATCAGAGCTTTTATCTTACCCACTTAAACAAACTGGCTCTAAATTTACAGAGAATTTATACAATTTTCGCGAGTACAATCCACCAGCTAATCCCACATATAGAGAGAAATCTATATGGGGTACCTCACGATGCTCTCTTGTCGTCAATACCTATCTCAAAAAATGGGCCCTTGGTGGATTTCCTCGTGAAAACCTCCCATCAGGTATTGCCAACCTTCTAGGTTTATCATCCTTAACACCGGTTAGGTAGGTTTCCGTAAATCCCCAAACTAGGAAGGATAGTTATAACTAATAAAATACCTCACTGAATAGTCTTCCAAACCCTATCCTTCTTGGAGAAGGTTTTGATCGACCGTGGCACCCTCCATCCAGAGACTGGCTTTGCGGCATTATATTAGAGTATAATGAAAATAACACACTAACTCACCCCCATGTCATTTTAATCGTCCATCAATGTTGTAATGGGAAGGAGGGCTCAGTGGTTCTTGGTGAACTGGCGCCATTGATTACTGCAATGAGAAATCGTGCATTCCAGCCAAACGCTGAAGAAGAAAAGGAAGATGACGGGTCTGAGTCTGAGTCCGCGTCTGAACCGGATCCCACTGGCAAAACCGGACCACCGTTTGAATTTCCTACGGAGGAGAGATTTCCCGTAAGAACTAATCTAACAGCAGAGCCAAATGTAAAAAGCTAATATATTCCGTTGTATTACACAGGTTCTGATGATATCTTTGTTAGGCCCTCAGATGGGTCGGGTATTTCATGCGTCAATGAATGGGTCGCAGTTGGCAATTAGGTACTCCAAGCTTTACAGCTTTCAAAATAAAGCTACTGCTCCCTGGGATTTCTTTACAACCTTGTTACTGAGTCGCCCTTTGGAGGTACCTTCGTGACCGAGCGTTGTCAGATCAGAGTTCCGGTTGTGAGTTATTCGTCAGCCTTGGGCCGATATCCGTGAGCGGTAAAGGACATGATGTGGATTTTGCTAGTTAAATTCTCAGTTAGTATTTGAAACCAAAAGCGATGTCAAGGTTTCGCACTTCTTTCGCTCTTGGTAGTTTGCCCCTTTCATCAGTAGCCCAGATGCAGTGTAGCGGAGAGGACTTGTCCCGACTGCATTGTTGATATAGTACTCTTCCTGGCAGGCTTCCCCAGAACGACGCATTTACTTCTTAGCTTACCAAGAGGAGGTTAACAAACTGGTAGTATACGAGCTAGGATTGCGGTGCTCGGTTCAAACGGCTGGATGAAGGAAATTAAGGGGTTGTTCGCCGGGAGCATACAATATACGAAAGCAGCCCTCTATTTTCTAAAAAATTATATCTACTCAAGATGTTCAGCTTTGGCTTTACTGCTAGCTTCAGTAGAGCAAGCCGAGGATCAGCACCATTGATGGTTCAGATGACCGCCGCTCCCAGGAAATTTATGTTGGACCGCTGAAGAAGCGGCTAGTGCTGCCGAGCCATCTAGTAGATGCAACCTAGGTATGGTAGTCGCCACATTAGTTGGCGACAAGCACCTCGACGGCTCAGATATTTCGCGTTTGTCTTAAGTCCAAATCCAGACATTCGCCCGGCAAAGAATTAAAGTACTTACGGAGACCCACGTTAACGTGGCTATGAGAATTGAAGCAATATTAGGAAGGTATAGTGAATTGATCATTTATACCATACGCACTGTACTACATGTAATTGGGGGAGGGAGGGGGATCACACAAGTCAAGCTAAGAGTTTAGACGTGTACACAACCTTTCCTCTTCACCCATAACAGTAAGATTGGCTAAGCACTATTATTATGTTGACCGATCTACACGGACAAACGGGACCTAGCGGACAAGCGCCGACAAGAGGAGCTTCATCTGACATAATCCAGGTTAGACTAGATGTATGGAAGTTAACTAGGTAGTTAGTTAACTAACTAACTACCAACTAATATGTCATGTCATGTATTATCCATTTTGGCTAAGCTATTACTACCATTCTCATATATATTAGTACAAGCGCTAGATAAGGACTTTTTAATATAAGCCAAGCCGGTACCTACTGTACGAACCACCAACCCACATCTCGTTCTATTCTCCAAACTCGACCAAGTTAGTTACATCGTACAAACAATATGGAGTCCCCGACCACTCCAGCACCACTACCCCCAACAGCCCTAGTCGTAGAGCCTGTCACCATCAATGACATCCCAGCTCTCTCAGAACTATGGTACAAAGCCTTCAGTATCCCTGCCAACCTCCGCATGTTCCCTGATACACCCAGCGTACGCGCCTGGTGGGATGACGCCAACCGGCAGGATCTCCTGCACAGCCCGTATCGGAAATACCTCAAGGTTGTCGACCCGACCGTCCCCGGCTCGTTGATCGCATATGCGAAATGGGACTTGGCTCCTGAGGAAAGTGGTAAACGGTTTCCGCCCTGGCATCCGGAGTCGGACCATGAGGCCTGTGAACACCTGTTTACGAGATTAGAGGAGGAGAGGCGACGTTTCTTAGGCAATCGGAAATATTATTGTAGGTTTCTTGCACATTCTTCCCTTCCTCTATTTCAGGTTGAAGGAAGGAATCAAAGAAAAAAGAGGAGAGAGTGAGAAGGGGAGCGAGGAGCCTGGGCCGAAGGCAAAGGCTAATTAATTATGACCCACCCTCAAATACATAGACTTGGATATGCTTGTTGCCCACCCAGATTACCGCCGTCGAGGCGCTGGATCGCTCTTAATCCAGTGGGGATGTAATCGCGCGGACCAAAACGGAGTTGTGGCGTATCTTGATGCCCATATTGATGCTGCACCCTTGTATCGCAAATTCGGGTTTCGGGAACGAGAGGATATCGGAGTCACTTCTGAAGGAGCTGTTCCAATGGTGAGAGAACCCGCAGCGCAGGCGTAGGGTATATCGCTTCGGAAAATCTCTCTCTGGTCTTCAAAGATTATGCTGTCCACGACTTGCCTTTGGGAAGATTAGTCATTGTTATGCATTAGGGCACCGAATGTCAAGTTCGGCTCTATTAAAGCCGAAACCCGAGTTATGATGTATCAAGAGGTATTTTGCTGGGAACTTTTCGGTGCACCGTGTGTCTATGATTATTCCTGCCTATTGTGCAACAGCAGGTGCTGTATTAACGGCCAATACATATTTGCTTGCATGCGCACTCTGTCTAGTTTAGATGAAAGCTTGGCTTGTGGAGAAATAATTACAGTAGAGTATGAAAGGGTAGACATTCCAAGGTAGTAAATGCATCTTTGAGGCTTTACCAACATATTAATTAAGGATCACACAGGTTAATCAGCCAAATAGATTAGTTGTAACATTTGCCCCTCACTCTCTTCAAGATACCCCACTAAAACGAAATATTTCTTCAATTTTTTAGTTTGGGCCTACCTTCCTTTACCCCTGCAAGCTGAGCGCGGGTTACAGAGGGGGTTTAATAAAGTTGCAACGAGCGAGTGTTTGAAGCTGGCATGTGATGACAAATTCATCAAGGGATTGAAGAAGGGATAAAAAAGGAAAAGAAGAGAACAACCAGAGCTCAAAAAAGGGAAGATCATCAAACTACGACAGAAAGTTTCCTGCACTATTGAATTTTTTGACCCTCTATTAACGCCACGAGATAAGCTTAGCCGATGGGACAGATTGAACTATTAAGACCGCTGTTCCCCCTGAAGCCAAAAGCTTATTTCTTCTTCCGTCTAATATTAAGAAATCCCACATTTGACAATTTGCTCGCGACAGGATGATTTTCACTTTAATTTTGACCGTCCTTGCTGTCACTGTCACCGCGGTGAACTACGTCCCTAGTACGCTCAATGTGACAGTGCTCAATGCTAAAAATAACCTGTCAACGCTCGAGTGTTGGTCACTCAAGCCGGGGTTTATCACCTCCCAAGAGGCTGGGGTCCAGGGGTCCGGCGTCCTATCTCTTGGGGAAATAGGAAGTGGATTGAATGCTTCATATCTTGTCATCCCGCCAGGGTTTGATGGGGGCAAACACAACGCCCCGACGACACAGTGAGTTTCATTGTCGACTTTTAGCGCACGATGTTGGGATTATTTCTTGTATGCAATCATGGCTTAGATTCACTTGGATATGAAGAGATGTATCCCTGCGCCCAAATACACGCGTATATTCCCATACTATTTCTTAGAAGCGAGAATAACTCTTGAAATGTCTAGATGGGTGGTTTTTCTTTCCGGATTCGCACATATTACACTGCCGCATCATGACGATGAGGCGTATGTTATTGGCGGCGATCATGGAATGATTCTCGCACTTGACACGGCTGCTGTCAGTGCCGAAGGTCACTATACAACGTATCCGGGAGGCGATGTGACTACAGCGCTAGAGCTGCCAATTCGAGAGGATGAAATTCCAGACCACGAGGTATTGCATAAGGGTGCTTGCAATGCCGTGCGCTCAAAATAATATGAGATACATAGCATGCTCTAATCCTACTATGAGTGATGAGAGAGAGAGAGCGTTGCATATGAAGTAAGGTTGAATCCTTGAATTTTGATAATGAATTGAAACAAGGGGTTGCTTCGACTGACAGCTCGAGGTTCTTGATTGTATAGTATCTGAATTGTTTAACAAACCATTGAACCTTTTTATTACTGTTATTTCCCAGGCGAGATTGAGTGATCTGAACAGGAATGTATGTGGAAGTTGAGAAATTGTATGAAATCATACCTCCCGCAATATCTGATCAAATAATAAGAAGAGATCGGAAAGTAAAATTACAAAGCTGCTTCCACAGCATATTTGGATCATATTTCACCTTGCTGGCCAGGAGATGTGGTGCTTAGGGGTAACTTCACCTCCATTACCATATACATCTATTTTAGGGGGCCGAGGGGGACGGTTCTCCCTCCTGACATGGTTTCCATTCGCACGGCTTCGAGATGTTTTACCGTTTTTTCCGCCTTGTCTGCCGGTGCCTCTAGGAGGCTTGGGAGTCCGGATAATGTGGCTACTAGGGTTGGAAACGGTGGGAGACTCTCTTCCGGGGGGTGGTCGTGGGCCGAGATTTGGTGGTCCGAATGGCGGAATTTGCATATATAAGCCTTGTGTCTGCTCCTCTGGTTGAACTTCATCCCCGTTTTGTGACCGAGTTATGGTATCATTTGTAAAGTCTGTGGGCTCGGGGTCAGTGGGGATTGCGGTAAGATGATTTGTGGTAGGGTTTACAGGTCGGGATGCGGGTGGTATTCTTGGGGATGGTTGCGCGGGGGGTGTGGGAGGCTGGGAGGGAGGTCTCATTTGTTGAAATTGCTCGAAATGTTCTTCAGCAGTGACTAGCACTTGCTGTGTCAGCTTGAATAACGAGGTATTTTGTGTTTTGGTGTCTGCATGCTGCCGTTCTAAATTATGATTGATATTCTGGACCTCCTTGAATTGGCGGGCCATCATGTGTTTGAGGAATTGACTGCTCATTTTGGTTAACATGCGGTAAAATTACTCGAAGGGAAGAACGGATCGTACATCTGAGTCAACATTGAATTTGACTGGTTGGTTTGGTAAGCGTGATACAGAAGCTGTCCATTCATCAAAACCGCGATAAAGTTCATCGACTTCTCCATAACTTCCATATCCTGGAAAAGAGCCTGGACCATCTTCCGTCCGTCAAAATACCACTCTAAACGTGCATACCACTTTTGAGCAGTATCAGCAGACCCTGATAATAAGGGAGCGAAGGTTTTCTGGATCCTCTCGAGTTTCGTAACCAGACGCCGTGGCCGATTCTGAATTTTTTCGATAAGGTCCTCAAACTTTTTAAATACTGGACCCAGCTCCCTGACTCGCCTAAACTTTTTGAGGGTGTCCTTAAACAACCCATACGCGTCTGCAACTGTTTCAATATGATATATGGCCTTCTCAAGATCCTTGCTTGCAAAACGAATGTCCTTGTAGGCTGACTTCATGCAACTAATGATCTTGAACAAGTCCTTTACAATGGGATAACTAAAGCTAGCCACTGCAAGAAATTCTGCCATGCCGAGTCTCTGCTGATTAGCTGTGAGATGTGAGCAGCTTGAGGGAGAAAAGGAGAGGAGAGGCTGGCTAGAAGAGCTAGTGATGGTGAATAAAATATATAGTCAGGGGAGCCCTGGAAAGGGCATTTAGTATGGATTTATGTTCTAGCATAGTCTCAAGCAGAGGGCGAATTCCTAACAAGTGCGGTTTGAATGTTAAGATATAATTCAACTGAGCCTTGTGGGAAAAAAGAAAAGAAAAAAAAAAAACAAGGAAGAAAGAAATCACTAAAACGAATCAGGCATCAATGGTGATAGCCTTGTGATAACAAGGCTGCAAAATGAGCTGTCTTTATGCATGTTGGTCTATATGTATGCACAGGACAACACAGCCTTGTGTCCCCGCTCCTCGTTACCTGGATAAAGATTACTTTTGCTGGGACCTTAACAAAAGTCTCATCGATATTCTGTATCACGAGGCCATCAAGAACAGCCTGATGGAGATATATTTATGGCGAATCAACACAATTGACTCATGAGCTGCTTGATTCTGCACTAACAAAGCAGCATACAAAGCTGAGTTCGAGAAACGCCTTACCCCGCTCTGTCCTCCCCCCCCCAACTTGGTATTTAAATATTATGGATTCCTTTTATTCGTCTCTTCCCGTGGCCATTATTGTTATTGCTTTTTCCATGAACTAACCTAAGCCCACTAGCATACGATTCAACCCTTTAAGAGCAAGTTCGAATTTTCCTGGCATGATGTTAAGAGGGAAAGTACCATCTTTGCGCATCTTACAATTTAACTTTTTCTATGCTCTCAAAGTCAGCTCCCTATTGGCTTCCTGATGTGATTTTTGACACAGCCTCACACATAGTAACTATATGTAATCGAAACATGTTCGAATTACTGCTGTATATGGGGTAATTGAAAGAGCCAGCCCTTAAATCTTTTTTTGCCTCCTGGTTCTTCGAGTTAGGGCCTAGCCCTGGCGGTAGATATTGATCCAGTAGTACATTGTGGATTCCTACGTGTGGCCTAAGAAAACACGAAAATAATAATAAATGAAGCGGTTTCTTACTCGCATCTCTCACAGGGCATGGAGAAAAATTAAAAATGGAAAGATTGAACTAGAATTTCTCTGGGTCCCATGGAGGCATGTCCTGACAGAATTCACTCCGGGATCGCTTGACAAACTGGCCATACCCTTTCCTCCCAACAATACCCCCATTATCCCGATCCCATACGACCTCACCCCGAATCAACGTATATCTTGGCCACTGCGAGATCATCTTCCCTTCAAACGGTGTATAGTCTACATTGTGATGGAGGATATCATTCGTGAGCGGGAACGGCTCTAGTGCCGGATACCAGATCACCAGATCCGCGTCTGAGACGCCTGGAATCAAAGCCCCCTTCTGCGGATACATTCCATACAACTTAGCCGGGTTAGTACTGGTCACCTCGACGAACTTCTGCGGCGTCAATCTGCCCGCACTCAAAACCAACGGTAACCTCGTTTCCACCCCGGGACAGCCATTCGGAATATACCGAAATCGACCGAGTGGCGCATCCGCCGTAATGGCCGTCTTCTTCCCCGTCACGGCATTATCGTACTCGAACGGACAATGATCCGAGGAGAGAATGGTAAACGTTCCATTCTGCAACCCCCTCCAGATGCCTTCGAGATCCTGTGCCCCATCCCGAGGAGGCGGAGAACACACACATTTCGCCCCCTCGTACCCTGGTCTTGCGAGATCGTCGCGCGTCAGAAACAGGTACTGCGGACACGTTTCAGCGTAGACGGGTAAGCCGCTCGTCTGCGCATTGCGAATGGTAGTCGCCGCTAACGGCGACGATACATGCACGATGAGAATCGGCGTCTCGATCAGCTGACCGAGCGCGATGGCGCGTCCGGTTGCTTCGCCCTCGAGGATTTGCGGTCGCGAGGTGGCGTGGTATTTTGGCTCGAGGAGGTTCCGCTGTTCCAGTTGCTCCGTCATCCAGTTTAGCATGTCGCCGTTCTCGGCGTGGATCATAGTGGTGACGCCGTCGATGCGGGATTGGAGGAGGACGTCGAGGATCTGGTGGTCGCGGAGCTGGAGGGCCTCGTAGGTCATATAGACCTTTACGGAGGAGATGCCGCGTTCGCGGAGGACGGAGAATTCATCTAGCGCTTGGCGTGTTGGGTTGGCGAGGAGAAGGTGGAACGAGTAATCGCAGTAGGCGTTATTTTGGGCCTTTTCCGACGCTTCGTCGAGTGCTTTGAGGAGGGATGGCTCCTTTTTGTCTTGGGGTGCGAAGGCGATGATGGTTGTTGTGCCGCCGGCGATAGCGGAGCGGGTTCCTTTATCATTCATTTATTAGTATCGGTCATGGGGGAGGTGGGGGTTTATTGCTCTTTGAACAAAAAGAGCTAAGGATAATGATGGTAAAAAAATAAAAAAAAAGAGGCCGAGGCTGAGAAACTACCTGTGGTATAATCATCCGAAGATTTGCCCTTGCCAAATAACTGCGGTTCAGCGAGATGTACATGTGCATCGACACCACCGGGCATAACATAGGCGCCTTGCGCATCGATCACCCGCGTAGAAGGGGAATCGGCCAGCGACCCCGCCGGCGCTAAGATGGCAATCTTCCCATCCTTAATACCAATATCGTAGCGACCAATATCTGCCGCTGTCACGACAGTGCCGTTGAGCACGACGCAATCAAATGGGGTGACTGGACGGATTGTCATTTTTTGGCGGGGGAAGGGAGCATACGTGAGTAAGTACCTATTCGGTTCTCAAGCAAGGCCGAAATCGTGGTGGGGGGGGGCGGGGTAGACCTGTACTTATATGTTCGTTTCTGGCAACTCGTATTGTGATTATTGGAGTAAGAAAGGGGCCTCGATAACTATGGACTATTATTACCAGAGCTTACTACAGGGGTTATCTCCATCTTCCTTTCTCAGTCGGTAATCTTATCCATCTCCAACCCCCTGTGCTTATCAATTGAGCGAATCAGCGCTGGCCGTCGGCCGATAAGGAGTTGGAGAATCATCTTATCTTATCAGCCGGCCTCTCAGATTTCACTGTCACTAATACTTTCATAACTACTTAATGCATGGTAATGCGTGTTTACATTAGCGGCTATATGATAAGGCAGTGTTGAAAATTGATTACAATGGAATTTGTGCTAAATTTTTAAGGCTGAAAAATACACCGATAAATACGTAAGTAGAGGCCCTTTTGACCCAATGAGTTGCCTCGTGGGATCAAGCTGATGCAAATGCTTCAAGGTTTCTCTGAATTCGGAATTGCACCTGCCTCCTCGTCTGGCGAAGACCTCCTTGACCGTTGTTTGGGTGAAAGTTTTGCTTCAATACGCGCAGAACGCTCCTTCAAGAAGACTTCCACTTTTTCCAGAGCTCGGTCGCCCCCTACAAGACGATAGGTGCCCTTCATTACCGCCCAAGCAGGTTGAAAGAGCCGTTGAATCCCTTTCAGCGTGGCAGGCAGAGTAGTCAATACAACCAAGAGAATAGTAAAGGCAACAAATGTGCAGATGATCATCTCTCGGATGATGTTGTTAGAAGGTCGATCTTGCATGCTGAAGAAACTCGTAGCGAATGATAGAGGAAGGAAGAACACCGTCGAGTAGGTGAAATATTTGATGTTGTTATTTTGCCGAAAGTTGCGATCACTGATTTGCTGGCTGTAAATGGCGGTTGTAGTCTCTCGATGTGAGGTCACGGATTTTTGCAAGGAGGCAACCTTAGCCTGAGAAACTCGAAAATCTCGTATGGAACTTTCGCTGAGCAGGAATATTCTTTGGACTGCGTCCCGGTACTTGATCTCATCCCGTTTCGTCCATCTAGGCGTGCCTCCACGACGCCTGCTTTCTCGATCTCTCCACGCTGTCACAGTCTCCAAGATATTATCCAGGTCCTCGCTCAAAGTGTCCAAGACTTCATTCCACGATGCCCAAGTCTTATGAGACTGAAAGTACTGGTCAGGCGTTAGACGGTCTAGTTCATCCCTTGCCTGATGGAGATCGTTATAAATAGCTTGGAGGATATTGGAGGTGCTCTTGTTAACTTCATTCATGACTCGATAAAATAGTAACGGTTCCAGGACCCGTCGTTGCTGCCATACCATTCGCCCAAAGTCTTTGAACAGGGCTCCCAGATCTCCGTTGGTACTTTCCAGATACTCCTTCATCGATACGGTGTCGGAAAAGTAGTCCTCAAGAAAATGGCAAGTCCAAAATCTATCAAAAAAGTCTCCAAGGAATCGAAAACTAGCGGAAGCACGCAAAAGCTCTTGGTTTTTATACCTGGGTGTCCAGGTCTTGGTCGATTGCTGCAACATCGGGCAGCGCAACATATTTTGTTCCTCTTGGGAGGCCGGTAACTGTAAGAAGCTGCAGTGAAACTCGGTCTCCCAAACATTCAGGATCCTGCTAGTTTTCTCATGACAATATAGACTGCGTTTGGAATGGCGATCCAGGAAAGATACGATATCGGGCTGCTCAGACGGGGGGGACGAAAGGTAACACATCAGCGCTAAGTTAACCGGAGGGCAAAGGAACCATATAAACCGCTTCTTTCCGTTATCTGCGGTTCGGAGCTTGCAAAGTTGCTCCCATGAATCTTTGATGCTCGTCGAATCGTCGATGTTTTGTCCTTGATCTCCAAGAGATTTCTTCCCCCCAGGTTTCTTCTTACGGACATCCACCAGCCAATGCTTCCTAAAGCTGTCAGGAGTGTCCAATGGTAATGGTGCGTAATCGTCATAATTGACATTATCATCATCATATTTGTTAGTATTATGAAATTTTTGGTAAAACCAGTCATTATAGGCTATCCCAATGACTTCCTGATTTGTTACGGCTTCAATTCGACCATAGTTTATGCTTCGTTGAATGCTCAATAAGAACATCGTCACCCGCATATGGCTCTTGTCAGGGTACCAGCGCAGAAACACAGGGTAATTATACATCCACTCCTCTTTCAACTGGACAATGCTTCTCTCGTCCAGCTGGTCGTTGAATGGGATCCGGGGTGCTAATAACTTTGGAGGGTTGCTGAGTCTGTCTGGTCCTGATGCCTTATCTACAGTTGGTTCATTTTTCCTTGCACTCCAAAGGATATACGACACTTCGAAGGGAATATGTAGATAGTAGTCACGCTGGTAGGTGGCACTGTCAATCTCTCCCAAGTCGCTCGAGTGTGTTGGAAAAAGACCATTCATGAGCACACTTTCACTTAGGATTTTCCGTACTTCGTTCGGAGATGTGATACTCATACTGACTCCGCAAAGGGCTAGAAGTAGGCTCAGACCATATCGCAGGGGCATGCCTGGGTCGGTATCTTGTCTTGGAGGGAAGCACTGCTGGGCCTCCATTGTTATCATCCAAGGAGAATTTGTATCGTCAAACAACATTTTGCCATTTAGAGGATAGAATAGAGCAGTGTCACGCGAGTGGAATTCGAATCTACTCTCTTGTGGCGATCGCGTCACAGCAATCATTTGCTGTTTTGTGTCCTCGTTGAGTGTGGTGAATCTCCGGATGATATCCTGCCTGACCTTTTCCGGTTCGTATTTGGCCCTTAAATTCATCTCCGGAAATTCTGTATCCTCAATGTTGCTCACCTGCGAAGAATTGGTTGGAAGCCTTAGGGGTCCTGCTTTCCTCCTCTTCGATCGATCTTCTCGTTCCCTCCTGGCCTCCTTTGTCCAGTCAAGAATAATACTCACTGCAAACAATGCCCTCCAGATCCAGGCATGATCGTCTAAGCGGTAATAGTCAACCCCTCCTTTGCGCATATGATGCCAGACACTTGCATTTCTAGCATCTTCCTCGTTGAGTTGTTTTATCCATCTCATCGCAAGCTTCTCTTTTTCCCTTCTTCTATTTAGCAAACACTTGACCTCTGAACCACCCGAGTCCTTTTCAAACACTCGATAGTACTCGTAGGCCTTCAGAATCTGGAATGGGGTGTCCGTCGGTCCGTTACTCGGTAGTCGTGTTGAGTGCGGCATGGTTTTCCCATTTACCCAATAGTTTCGAAGATACTTCCCCTCCCACATCTCAGCCTTTGTAAAAACCCATTGGAGATGGCCCCAACACGTTTCCTTTATCCAACGTCTGACTGGGATATTTTCCTGGAGCTCTTCCGCTACCTCAAGAAGAAACTTGAACGCAAAGCTAGAATGATTAGTTAGCACCCGTTTAGCTCGTCAGGAACTAGACATACTAGCTAGCTGAAGGGCAAACTCGGTGGCCTGACAGATCACCACAAGTGAGTGCAAATATCTGACCTCCTCCATCCTGACTATTTTTCTCGGAGTCGTAATCCCAGACATAGCCAGCGCTTATGGGCATCATACAAACTGAAAGTATATGATCCACGTTTCTTTGCACAAAGTAATTCGAGATAAGCTGACCAAATCGGAAGTTGCTCTCCAGGTTTCCCCACCCATTGGTCTTCTGTAGAAAAAGGTTAATATCCACCTGGCTTTCCGTAAGTGCAAAAACCTTCCAGTCGTTCACTTTGGAATCCAAGAGGACCAACTTGTAGGCTACTACAAGGTCCATATAGTCTTCAGGGGGGATCGTGTGATCGAGCTCTCTTTCAACCTCGTTCTTCTCCCATGGCTCTCCGTTGATGAAGAACCCCATAACCACAGCTACAGCGTCAGGATATAGCTTTGACTCAGCCCCCTTGAGCCGATACTGTTCGATTTTCTCTGGACAAAATTGATGGATTTTTACATATCCATATCCTCCTGGGCCCGCACCTGCTACATACCGCTGGGTAGACTTGTTGTCATCCTTGTTGAAAGCGCATTCTTCATCAATGAAATCTAATTCCCGAATGAGGAAGTCGAAATCTGCCACGTGGAGAAAGTTCAAGGCATCGACCTTGCTCAGATTGTGCATCCGTAGATGTTCTATGACAACCCCATCATTAATTACCCACTGCTGCTCAAGCCGCCACTCGTCTGTCTCAAAGGTCATCCGTGGCCACATATTATGCAGCCATTGTGTGGTTAGTTTCCAATCCAAGGTAGGAAAAAGAATATCCGGGCCGAATCCCACTTTATCACGCTCCATCCTTTGCAGATTATTCGCTCGAGATGTGGTATAAAAGGGCTCTGCTGTTTCGCCGTGATCGATCGTAAACATTGACGAGCTTCCTGCTCCAAGATATCGAGTAATTTGCATGAATTGACCCCACCCCGTCACAGTGGCTGTGGTTCCCCCACCCCCAAAGGACATGTAGGTAGTTTCAGTCTCAAAGGTCCCTCCACTACTTGCTGAATCATGTTCAGTTAATTCATTCGGGTGGGGCTCATATGCCTTAACCCGCTCTCGGTTTTGTTGTCGTATCTGGCCACAGTTATCTCAGTGTGCAATTCATCAAGTTAAATTTGTGGTGTATATGGTGTCATACATAATTTCTGACGGTTTCAGCATTCAGATTCTCGGGGAAGTAGTCTGATAACGTCAGTGCTTTCTCTGCGGTCTCGGATTGCCCCGCTTCAGCCTGATTGATGTGGGTAGATGAGGCTGACATCCTTGCGTTGAGCGAAATTCAACTCAGCCAACCCAAACTAAATACGAACTCTTTGAAACCAGGTTGGCAGTTCGAAGATCTGCTTCGGTCCTTCGCCTCTTGTAGAAACAAAAAAAAAAAAAAAAAAAAAAAAAAAAAACGAAGAGAGAGAAAGGAAGAAAAGGAAAGAAAAGAAAAGAGAAGAAAAGAAAGCAAAAAAAAAAAGGCTGACTACAGGACTTTGAATGCGGGGCTGCTTTTATTACATGAGATTCAGATAAACCTTGCAACTTGAGCAAACAGAAGAATATGGGGGGGTGGCTGAGCTGAAGGCTCTTAGATTCAAGAAAAGACCAAAGAGCCTCGCTCAGTTGATTGGGCGATGTTTGCAGAAACCCATGCACCTCCATCACATGGTTCTTGTTGCCTTTGTAGGCCTCTCTAGTAGTGCTTATTCCTTCGAGCCTTGTCCTGGATCAGAATCTAGACTGAGGGGCAGGAACACATATTGCTGCTTTCTCATCCGCGTGCTAATTTATTGTAAGCTTGATAGACGATATTGTAAAAGAATAAGACCTTATTTTGGTTATTTCAAGAAGCCAATGTTTCCCGTACAGACCAAGTATTGTCGTAGTGTAGGCGCTTTGGAGTATGAATCTTGAGAAAGAATATGATACCAGTAATGTTAGATAAAAAGTATAGCCCTACCCGGACAGCCTTTGGCTCGTATCAATCTGGTATGTCTAGCATATTAACCCAAGTATCTTATGGTTAGTAAGTGTAGCTAAGCACTGGTATGAGCCTTAAGGTCACGGCACGAGGACTTGTTATGTACACAAGTTGCCAAGTGCAGCGGAGTGATTGTATAGCCGAGCCGGCTTTTGAAGGGCAATATAAATTAGAATCATCCCCTTCATGACCCAGTAACAATTATAAAGCAGGCACTCGAATGTCAAATCCAACTAGTACTTCAAAATAAGTGGATAGCCAGCATCCATGCGCACGGATTGAAAGGAATGCAGTCTAAGCTTTTGCTGGAAATTTAAAGCGGATTGGCTTTTCGCAGCGATCAACATTGATTTATCCATCCCATTTCTATGTACTTGCCATAGATATTAATAAAGATATCCAGTCACAGCTCTGTCAAACCATAGTGCAACACTCTGACCGTTTTAAGTGAATGTTGGTTGCTCCAGCACGTAAATTTGGGATTGTCCAGCCAGCCTAATGGTGTTCGTATTGATTGACGTTCCTCGACGGTAATAGATGCGGGAAGGAATAATTGACGATCAGTCAGGATAATAGACCCACAAGATTACATACATATGGAGCAAAGCTTAGGTCCTTAAGCAGTGGACACGATTAATCGGTGGGGTTCCAGTGACGCTAGCACATCATGTCAAGATCAAGCCCAAAATAACCATGGCCCGAATAGTCTGTAAAGCATAACTATGCAACAAATAATGCAAAATTAACATCAGAAAGATCTCTGAGCTGCTATCGCTCAGTGGCGTTGATGACTGTAATCAGGTGCCAACTCGGCAACATAATTCCAGTAAGCAGGGGGAGGGTCAACCCTTGCAGGCTGACTTCGACAAGGCAGGCAAGGCTGAAAAACGCAAGCTTTCCATTTTTGGCTTAGCGCTATTGATGTGTCTAACGCGTGTTGCATGGACTCTGATTTTCAACGTCTCTGCTTTCTTTTGTAATCTGAATGCATTGAAACCATGACCCGTTTCCTTGATGAACACGACCGAATATGAAAAAGGGCAAACGCAGAAATGACAAAAAATGTTCTGAGACGCGTTGCGAACGCAAAAAAGGAGTGCAACCTGCTTCGGGTCGCAAAAAAGCTAGGCAGAAGAAATCATCCAGGTATGAAATACGAATTTGTGAAGGTGACGCAAGCTTAATTGTAATCGCCAGCAATTTGTTAACAGGCCCCATGGTCCTTCCTCTCAAGGACCAACATATGTTGCTATCCCATCTCCAGTGTATCCTCGAAGAAATGTGCGAAAGATTCGGCGCCAAACATCGCCAATGCCGACCACTCCTAGAGGAGCATGGCTGGACAGAGCCGAAGTCCCTGGAGTTGCATTCCTGGTGCCGCGTCATCTTAGATCGTTCGGATAAATTATCACCAGTATTAGCAGCGATGTGTGATGAAGAAAGAAAAGATATCCTCAAAACTTGCGCCAATATTCGTCACTCTGCAGTTCATCGCCTGCCACAGGACGCTGAAGCCATACTTCGAAGCTTAGAGGCTGGAATAGGTTTGGCCAAAATGCACCAGGATACAGCAGTTGTTGAACATATTCAGAACCTCCAGATGGAATTCCAAGCCATCATCAATGACGCGTGCTCACGACAACGTGTCTTGCAGGACAAGTTGCAGATACAGCTGGAGCAAATATCTACAGAGCAGGCTCGGCTCAAGCAGAGAGCGACGGAAGATGCAAATACAAAGATAGCGAGCTATTTTAGAGAGGCTGGTGCAAGACTTGCAGATCGCGTTTACGCCACGTCACACAAAGTGGCATCGACCGCCGAAGTTATATCAGAAAAGGACAGTTTCTCCGAACCTGATATCGATGAGGTTCTGCTAGAGGCAGAAAAGGCGGCATTGCTTCTTCCGTAGAGTCGACCAGATGGTCTCTCTGAACGGTATTTGGCCTTTTATGACCTGAGAAAACATGCGGTTCCTGGCTCTGTCCAAGTCGTCAGCCGTGCATGACGTACTGCTGCTCACTCCGATGATGTTGGGAGATTATACTACAGTTAGTAGCACTCGCGTCCTCCCCAGAATGAGATGATACGGGAGCAGATAGCTCAGCACATGCACACCTCAGAAAATCAGCCCACAAAATCCAATGCTATATAGGCATGAGGAAAGTGGATTTTATATTTTCGGTCGGAAGAACTTAGATCTCTATTTCCTATTGCATCGTGCGGCGAGGGGCAATTATTATCAATTTCTTTTTTCTTTCTTTTTCTTTTTTTTTTTTTTTTTGATATATCATAATCATACTATATGTGATGTTAGGGGGGTTAAAAACATAAACGGGATTCTATGCTCTGTTGATCTCGCCGTCCCCCCACTTTTTTCCCTTTGTTGGCTGCCTCAAATATAAATAAATTGAGGTTGGCGAGATGGTAGGGGAAAGTGTATGTATGATTGAACGAGTTAATGGACCGCTGATTGCCTCGAAAACCAAGCGGTTAATTACGCTACATCCTGGCTTGGAGCAAACTTTGAATTGATTATGGCGCACGTATTCAAGGGCTGAGCACAGGGCTTTACTAACGGTGTAAGTCTCCATTAAAAGCCCTGAGGAACATGAGATTCAATCCTTTCGTTAATCTTATCTGGAAAAGTCAACGGTTCCCCAAATCGTCCCACAACCCTCTGTATAACTCAATAAACTATCCGCGATGGAACGCCGGCTGCACTCGCGGGGACTCATTCATCAAGAAGCACTTCATGGCCGATTAATTCTGAATGAAGGAATTTAGAAATCAAAGCGGCTAAAAAAAGCAAAATTCTTCCCGAGCAGAGCAATGAATTTAGTCTAATAAATCTATTTAAGTATCAAAAACCACAAGACGCTGAATAGCAAGAAGGAAGCATTACCGAGGCCCTAGCTTGCGAAGGGTTCTCGCCAGCGGCGCACCTAGCCAGCCCCTGTAGTAAATAATCGACCATGAGGTGCTTTCCCTTACACCAATATCACTAAAGAACTAACTTGCTTCGCGCCCTGATACGTTCTCCATAAATGTAAAGTATGATTGGCGCCGGAATCAACAACGCAGCCACGCAACCAAGCAACGTACAAGCCCATTCTACCCCAAGTGCATTGAACTAAACCGCTCCAACCACCAAATATTAGTGATACGATCCAGATACATGATCGATGGCAATATCGGTAGGGAGGAGAAGTCAACTAACCATATAAGTCGCAAAAAGGGGGAACACTGCTCCGAATATTGAGCGAAGAAAAGTGTGAGCAGCGATCGCGGACGCAGCCCTAGACAACAGATGTTAATGTCAACTGTGTTGGGGAAGAGGAAAAAAAAGAAACAAAAATAATATGAAATAAAACACTCGATCCTTCTACCGTGGCTAACATACCTCTTTCTTCTTGCCTCGGCCACATAAGCAATCGAGGGCAAAAACATAGATAGGAGACCAAATCCCGTAAGGAGGCCCGAGGCCGTGGGGATCATCCAGTGGTAACTTTCACGATAACCCGTCCATCCGAGCCAGAACAGGCCCGCTGAAAATGCGACTGAGCCCGGTATAGCCATCTCAAGCAGCCATTCCGGGACCATCTGCCCGCCGTTTGCGCGAATTTTGCGAGCCGTTCGGGGTGCAGTGAGGAGCATGGCCAATCCAGCCAGTAACTGGCCCACAATGACACCGATGAAGGGGATTCCCCCTACCCCTGGGTTCATGCCATGGTTGCGCTGGAAGATAAACGGGTAGGCTGTCAGGAAGAGATAGAGGAGTCCGTATACAAACGCGCCGAAAACGCACATGCAAAGCATGATCGGGTCGAACACTAGCATCTTGAGTGGGATTGCGAGGTAGTCCTCGATAATAGCTGAGGGTTTGACGTCGATTTCTTCGTGTTCCGCATGGATGGACCAGTCGCCGGTTTCCCGGCGGAGATGTTGAGCTTTTCTAGTGAGGAGAATGGGAACGTAGGACTCATCCTGGAAGATCAGTAACGAGACGAAGGACGCTGCGCCTAGGATTCCAGCGAGATACTGTGTCCATCGCCATCCTAGACTATCGTTCATGATAATGAAGCCGCCAATCATGGGTGCTAACAGAGGCCCCGAGAATACCACGAAGCAGAAACCTACCATGCCACTTCCGCGAATATGGGGTGCAAGCATGTCGCTGTATACTGCTCCCGACAGGGTTAAAGGACCAGATCCACAGAACCCACTGAAGAAGCGACAGATGAAGATTGACTGGACATCCTTGGAGACGGCTGTTCCGAAAGCAAATATAGTGAAACCAAACATGGCTAGTAAGACAGGGAGTCGTCGACCCTTGAGCTCAGAGAATGGGGCCCAGATTATGGGACCCGTGGCGAATCCTAACACGTATAGCGATACACCTAGGGTTCCAACCTCATGCGATATCCCATATATGCCCATCAACGGTTGAATTATCGCAGAGAAGATGCTACTGGTTAGAGCCGCAACCATTGTCGCAAGACCCAGCAAGACAGCAACCCGGATCCTGAAAAATTAGTTTCACCATTTAGTTGATTCATCTTGGAAAAGTAATCACTGGATACTTATTGAGGAGAGACCTACTTCTTCCAGACAGGCCAATTTTGGGGATCCAGTGGATCTCTTGGTCCCTCGAGACGGACAATCTGTGAGTGTGGTCGAGACCGCTCATCATTGTTTTGGTCTAACGACTGGGGTGACGAGGGCAGACCATCCTCCAAGTCCTTCTCCAGGTGTGACGGTCGCTCAGAGAAGTCCTGTTCAGTCACTATTGACACTATCAGTAGTGGGAAAAAAAATCAATACCAAAGGACTGGAATGACTATACAAGAAGCAGATGAGTCCTCCATCCCATTTGTTCTGCTATCCATAGTTATTGTGACTCCAGCGCCAAAGAGGTGAATGATAACTACGTAAATTAAAAATTTGGAATTTTCCTAGACCTTTAACCCCCTCACTAGGTCAGTATCTGTCCTTCACCTTCTTTTCTATTCCATTTCATTACTATTTGCTCTATCTATTTATTAGTGATCGTTTTTTTTGATTAGTGTTGTGCTTGTATCTCGGCATCTGGGATGATCACTAATCTTTCTTTACAAGGCGTCATGTCACCACCAAGTGATTGGTTACCCCAACTAATGAGAACGGAATTCCCCCACCTTCATCTCCGAGACTATAAAGCATCCGAACGATTAATCATATGGTAAGCATGTTTGTGCCTTGTCGGCAACCCGTTTAATGATAGAATGCGGGGTAGCCGAGTTGCCATATATCCAATACATATGAGCCGAAAATATATATTAAAATGTAAACTTGAAAGATCTCGTATGCGTAACAAGTCATAGAGAATGCTATGTTATTAACTCTCATGAACAACATGTACTTTTGGTATTCCTTGAGTTTCTACTACATTAGAGCTAATAAATATGAGTCTAGGTTGACTATTGGCGTTTATCTTGAACAAAAACCATAGGAATGATTAGGCTGACCCACCTGACATGATACAAGAAAATTACCCTACAGCAGCATGGGCTAGGTTGCATCTATGCTTAAATAAGGATGTAATAGGACCTAAATAAAATTGTTACAAATAAAATGGAATATGTCTAGCGAGGCATGTTATCTGACTAAGTTGTGATCTTCTGGTGACGTGTGGACACTTCCAGAGTGCATCCTTGAACTAATAATAAGATTTATATTATATAATTAATTAATTACAATGGAATTTTGTATGTGATTCATAAAAAACAATCCAAGTTGTGTTTAAAATATCCCACACTAACCAGTTATGTATTGAGTTGATTCATCCCTGACCTTAATCACAGCTGTATCTAGATGAGTCATAGGTTGTGGTTTATTTAAGAATATGAGACTCAACCCCACTCTATAGGGTAATATCATCTTGCTGCACTTATCAGTTCTAAACTACTTCAATAGCGCAGTATTATAGTGACTCTGGATAAATGTTCCATCTTGTTTTAACCTGCAAAATCAAAAACCCCCAAGACTTCCCCACCCAGTAAAAAAAAAATGCCACCCCTATCAACCCTCCCCGAGCTACTCGTCTTCTCCATCCTCTCAATCTCGACCTGGATACTCATCCACCACTGTGTCCGCATCCACGGCCCTATACCCTATGCAAGGAAAATCACGAAACTCAACAGCTGGTTCTACACAGCGATCTCCTTCCTTATGCTCCTGGCGATGCTCACCGCAAACGATCATCACGATCAAACGGAATCTTTCTACCCAAGATACATCTTCCACGTCTCTAAATTCTACGAGTTTCTGGATATCCTCCTCGTCTGTGCCTCTGGCGGGCACGTAGGGCTCCATTTCGGATTCCACCACCTCACGACACCATACCTGACGTTTTTCCGGTTTCTCAGCCACCATGAAGGGTGGCGCGTATTTGCCAGCTTGAATACGTTCCACCATGTCATGATGTATGCGTATTTTGGCGGTGCAGGGATTGTAAAACCGTTCCTGCCGTGGACGGGGGGGTTGCAACTCCTCGCGAGTATGGGAGTGGATTTTCTTGTCTGTAGGGAGAAGTGGGCTGGGAGAATTGGTGGTGAGTTGTGGCCAAATGTGTTTTCGGGTTTCCTTGTGGCGACATATTTCGTGCTTTATTTGAGGGACCTGAAGTTGGGAAAGGTATAGGTTAGTCTGTCTGTGGGTTTCTCAAGTACTGTTGTGACATGGAATGGCCTGCTGTTATTAAACGTTAGTGGGAGACACACCCATGGCAGCTTTTGACTCCCACAGAGATACATGAAGTATGTAAAGTCTATACGTTGAAGTCATGGGTAAATGGGTAATTTCCTTCATTAAAGCTTCCCACACTCACTCAACCGAAAATAGAAGTAGGCAATAATCTTCAATAAAACTCGACATCTTCCTCCCTTACCACCACGGCCTCATGAATCCCCCGCCGTCTCCTCCAGTTCATCTCCGTATTCGTTATGTATCCTTCTCGATACATTTCCCCATAAAACAACCTCGCTTCGTCTCTCTTTCTCTAGCGGAGGATATCATAAGAACTAGCTGCTGTCATAGCCGTATCCCGATGTCGAGAGGTTGCACTCAAGTCGCCAGTGACTAGGACATTTACTCCTCGATTTCTGAACCTAGCGCCGAATATCGTGTCTTCTGAAGGAGTCACGAATATCGTAATCCGCAACGGGCTAACAGGGTATTTGAGAAGATAATCTAGAGCATCTGTGTCGACGCCGTGTGGTATGGGTTTGATAACAGAATCATTTCTGTGGTTGACGGCTACATTGAGACGGGGTACATAATGAGTGCGGAAATAGGTGGCTTGGGATCTGGTATCTAAAGGGCCCGAGATGAACGCTGTTTCTGGGAGGCGAGAGGTGGGAATATTGTCCATATTCAAGGGATATGAAAGACATGGGGAGTAAGAAAAAAAAAAGTGCCAGTGCAGGAGTTGAAAAGAACTCGAATCAAATCGGGAGCAACAATCACTCCTAAGTACTAGGTGCATAGGTACTAGGTAGGTGTACATGAGGCCGTCAGGTTTGTGGCACAGGCTCGATTGATTGGTCACCTCGCATCCAAAGGAGGCTGGGCATCCAGGCTACACAGACCAGTGAGGCTGATCGAGAGCACCCCGGAATTTCAAGGGAAACCCCGCTTTCGCTCGTCCAAGTGAAATCTCACACGGCCAGCCTCAGAATGTCACAGCTACTATGATAAGGAGTTGGTAAATGAGAAAAAAAAAATGGCTGACATGACACCTCGGCAGCTTTCGCGTGATGAATATACAGTCGGCTGGATTTGTGCACTCCCTCTGGAAATGGCAGCTGCACGGGCCATGTTGGACGAAATCCACCAGGATTTGCCGGTTTTTCGAAATGACGATAATGCCTATTCTCTTGGAAGAATTGGCAACCATAATGTTGTTATTGCCTGTCTACCATATGGGGAATATGGTGTCTCATCTGCGACCGCCGTTGCTGTGCAGCTCCTGGCCAGCTTTCGATCCGTCCGCTTCGGATTGATGGTTGGCATTGGAGGCGGCGTTCCTAGCAGAGCTGCGGACATCCGATTGGGAGACATTGTCGTCAGTAAACCCACAAACAATCATGGCGGGGTAGTGCAATATGACTATGGGAAAGCTGTTGGTGATGGCAAATTCGAACGTACGGGGACATTAGATCGTCCCCCGCCCATTCTCTTATCAGCCCTGGCAAAATTGCATGCCGAGCATGAAATGAGCGGTACTCGTATTGGTTATTTTCTTGATGAAATGGTATCCAAATACCCACGGATGCGAACTAAATACACGCGCACTGCCGATCTGCGTGATCGGCTTTTTGACACGAATTATCGACATCAACAGGGGGGTTCGTATAATGATCATGATGAATGCCAGCATTGTGACCCCAGCAGGATACTCACACGCCCACAACGACCGGATACGGAGCCAGTCATTCATTACGGCCTCATTGCTTCCGGGAATCAGGTGGTCAAGGATAGTCAAGTGAGGGATTGGTTGGGCGAAGAGCACAGGGTTTATTGTATTGAGATGGAAGCGGCCGGGCTGATGAATAGATTTCCCTGCTTGGTGGTTCGGGGCATCTGTGATTATGCTGATTCGCACAAAAACAAAGCGTGGCAGGGGTATGCGGCCGCTGTTGCTGGGGCTTATGCCAAGGACCTGCTTCTAGTAACGGGTCACACTGCCGAGTCTGATCCGTCGCCAAATCTCGTCTCTCTAGGGACCAAACATATAGAAATGTCACCCTTTAGGCAGAGGGCTAGCCTGCAGAGTCCCATGCTTAAGTTATTAAACCAGTCCTCAAGCACAAGCGATACGCTGAATCAATCACCACACTCAGCCGCCCAGAGCCGTCCCAGGACTCTTGCACAGAGCTCCACGTTTGCTTTAACCAGATTCGGAGCCATCAGGTCGTTGTCCTTCCCGCCAAGTGACGATCGATTAATGTCTGTTTCGGACCGTGGTGGGGCAAATATTATGGAATTTTCTGGCTACGCCTTTGGTGGAAGGATTCGTGTGGGAGGCATTAGTAGGATGTTCGTTTCCCCGGATGCGCTGTTTGCCATCGACTCAAACGGGAAGCTTTTCCGGATGTCCTGGCCGAGTCTTTCGCGTTCATACTCTATTCTCCACCACCCTTGGTTGAAAGAAACTAATCATCCTCCTCATCGTAACGTTCATTTAGACCACACATGTGCGGCATTCTCGCCTAACGGAGAACTTGTGGCATCTCCATATGGTGATGAAACGGTGTGTCTGTGGGATTGCGACTCAAAGAAAGCGCGCTACACTCTTAATAAACCTAAATATCCCATCAAGCTGATGGAAATCTCACCACATGGAGGGTTCATCGCTGCTGTATTGTTCGATTCGACGGTGATGGTTTGGGACTACCGTTCTGGGGAAGTGAAAAGTAGTTCCATCAAAGTTTCTACCCCATCACGAATCAGTTTCTCTCCAGGTAGCGGACAGCTATTAGCTATTTGGATGCAGGATAGTAACTTAGAAATTCTGAACTTCCAGACGATGGAGATACTCTACGAAGTGTTCTCAACACCTGTGTTCCAGTTCTCGCCCATCAGCGACATTATGGCCATAGTATCGCCCCGCACCCCCGATTCAATCAGCTTGTCAAATCCCTTCATTCCGGAGCAGGTCTATGTTTTGGATGGTCATGATGCTCAGATTAACGGAATAGAATTTTCAACGGATGGGAGTTTCCTAGGCTCTGTCTCTGATGATAAAACCGCAAGAATCTGGGATATCCATCAGAGGACACAGGTTTATGTCCTTGTCGGCCATGAAAATCCGCTCACCGCCATAGCCTTTTCTCAAGACGGAGAAAAAGTGGCAACCGGTGATAGAAAAGGGATTGTCAAAACCTGGGCTTGCCTCAAGCCCTAACAGGAATAGAGAAATCCAATAAACTCCTAGTTCTCTCCTTCAGCACATCTATTTGGTATCCTGAAATTCGTTTGAATTTATCTCTAGTTGATTTCTTTTCTCAGGCAAGTATATACAAGATGGGTCTTGCTCAGTTATTCCGCGGGCATCGCAATTCTGCTGCCCCATTTCTCTTGTGTATGGAGATTCATTTAGAGATTCAATAATCAAACTACATCGAAACCTTAATTATACTACCTTAGAGTTGATAATACGCCCTGCGAAACAAATATAAATATAACTTATATTTTCACACGCAACAACACACCACCGTCTTGCTTGCTCAGGTATTATATGGGTGCCTAGTAAGTGGTTTTAGCCTTGTTAAACCAGTTTTCCCATGCTTCACTGGCAGTACGCACAGGGATCGAACTGTATCCCGCGGTGCGCACATTGGAGTCCAGAATATCACTTAGTGTTGACGGGTTTGATATGCTCATCCCCAGGGCTATGTTGCCTACCTCTGTGATAACGGTGGCTTCTACGATTAGTATTTATCAGCGAGAAGGGACTCTGATCATAAATTGGAGGCAACCTTAGGGTATAGACTGCGCCGTGGCACCCAGTCGAATCAATACGATATGATATACAGCGCCTAGTTCTGGCGTCTCCCCATTACCTCGGAGCTGACTTCCCGGTAAGAGAGCGCACACTAACACGCTATCCCACAAAGACGGAGAGTTGGTTCGTTTTTGCCAAGACTCGGAAATCTGCCTTTTCGAGGTTGAGCAAATTCAAGCATCTTGCTAGAGAAGGAATTCCTTGGCACCCAACCCAGTGGGTCTGGTTTAGCGTATGGCAATGTTCCAATCCACGCGGAGCCAACGAGCGTCTATTGGCTCTAATATCAGAGGGACAATTCAGGGGCCTTAGGGCATGATGGGTCTCCCCCCGAATCAACCGAATTACGTATTTCCTACGCCTTCCGCTCTTGGGGATGCCGAGATGGGGTTGGGTAGGTATTGAAGAAATACATATTCAGAGAAAGCTAAGTGATGGAAAGCTACTAACTGAGTCTATTGGTGGAATTTTTCACAATCAAATTTACTCTTACTTCTAGCGAAGAGGCAGCCATAAGTTTCTTCGAATTAGCTAGGAACACCCTACCCCTGATTCTGGCAAAACTACCCCAAGTAGGTGTGCGACATCCTCCAGGGTAACAGCTATTCACGCTCGCGGGCCGACGATACGGACCCATATTTTTGATCAAGTCCTAGTATGTACAGTACATCAATCGGCCCTTTGTCTGCATACACAAGAGGCACACTCTCTGTGGAACTAATGCTATATATACAAAACAATAGTAACATCTTCTTAGCCCCATTCGATCCTTGTCCCTTCACTCCTCCACCGCTAGGTACTTCCCGCATATACCCCACTTTTTTTTTAAAAAAAATTATTTCGCCACGCCCGCACCCGCAACCGCAGCTGCAGGCAAGCGTTGTACAACACTATTGCCGTCGTAGGCAAATCCCTTAAGAATGCCCCTATTCGCTTTTGAAGGAATGGTTGTTACAGCTAGATAGACCAAGATAGAAGAACCCCTTGATGGATTCTATCACCCAATATCCAATATCCCAGCACGAGACCAGGCCTCCGGACGTTGTCAAAACAGTACTTGCGGGGCAAATGGGGCCGTCCGTTCTTTGCAGGGAGGATTCCAAGGAGATTCAGCTGTCGCAGCCCATTCTTTCCATAAAATCACTTGTCGTCATAGCGTGATATACGTCATGGAGTTGATCTTAATGGCTATAAGCCCGGTGAACAGCGTAAATTGAAAAAAAAATATATTGCTCGTCTTAGACGACTTTTCCGCCTACAGCGCTAGAAAAATCGCTCAAAAACCCCCAGGCGCCCCTCTCTTTGTACCCCTCCACGTCCCACTTGGTAATGTTGCTGGGGAAGAATGGAAGTACGTCCAGCAGACTTGCATCATGAGCAACAATAACCATCACCTCATCGAGACCATCGAACGGTATCATTTTCCGAAGAGCATCCTCCGCATCCCCTAGATCCTCGTTCATTGCGGCGTTCAGTTCATAAAACGGGGTGACTTTGGCATCCGCGCTTCCTGAAGCTGCAGGGGGAATCGCCTCAAAGACGGAACCAGGACAGGCAGAAATCGAGGTCGTATGCTTGTGGAGTGGCGATGGCCTGATCTCGATCGGAAGCGGGAGGTGTTCGGTTGGACGGAATTCTCCCGGATGATGAGCGATATCACCCCCGAGGAAGATGAAGCGGTTTTCGGACGTCCGAGCCAGGGCGCTCAGGTGGTTATGCGCTAGATTGGACATTGTAAGCTAACTTGCTACTTAGGTCGGGGTTGGATCGTCAGGTGCTGCGGTGTGGTGGTTATATACTCACTATGCCCGTTCGATTTCAGCAGGTATAGGCTGCCATCCTGGAAGAAGTCGATAGCTGAAAAGCCACCAATGGTCACGGCATCACTGAAATCGAGCTCAACCACGTTACGGCCCACGAAGGCGTCCTCATTCACTAGAGCGTCCGCGTCTGTAGGATAGCCCGGGAAGGTCCTTTTGTCCCGCTTGAACCCGGGACCCACGATGAGGTCTGTTGATGGCGGGAAAAGGGATGGATCTCCTGTATGGTCCATGTGGTGGTGAGACCAGATAATAGCGTTGATTGATTCCAGAGGGATATTGGCTTTGCGAAGTTGGTCGGCAACGTCCTGCTCAATGTCCACAGCCGCCTGAGCGAATTCGATCTGATTGAGGACTTTGAGATCGACGACTATGGTTAGCATACAACGTAGATTCTCATGCCCTACGGCGGTGAAGAGCACGATGTCGGGGTATTATCCAGATATATTGCTTACTGGGGGGCGGCAGCTTCTCCTTCCAGTCCTTTCTCAGGCCCAGGTCAAAGAGGACCTTTTGGTTTATCCTCTTGTTCTCAATGAGGAAGCTGTAACAAGGCATGTCAAGCAAGTCATGCCCTGCAACCGGCGTTTTCACCACGTATGCCGTGGGGACAGTCGTTCGTCCTCCGTGGATGATCGAGACATCTACAGTGGTGCCCTTGTAGTCTGGTAATTTTAATGGCGTCATGGCAGCCGTGTTGAAAAAGGTCGTGGGGAAATGAACAGGCTTTAATCTGTCGTAGTGACCCGAAAGTTGCGCTTTTTGTATTAAGGTATCGCTTTAAGGAGAGACATCGACACGCTATTTATCTCCTTGACAGGATAACGAGAGAATCCGCCTCAAGTAGCTGCAGACATTGGATGGGAAATAGAGGAGAGCTGATCATCCATTGTGCACAGCAGAAACCACAAAACGGATTTCAAATCGAACTGTATCTGATAGGTGAATGGACTTGATGATTACAAATATTTATTCGAAAAAGTCCATTGATTTGAAAGCAGTAGTGGGGTGGTTACTTACAGGTCATTTCGAAGTGGAGTAGGAGCTCATGTTGGAATGACATTATGCAATTTCTTGGGCAGCTCCACCGTGGAGTCCGCCTGTAACCCAAATCTTGTTAGTTTACGGAATGTAATTCTATTGCTTGATTGTCTAATATATATGCTCAATAGCCTAGATATGACACATATACTTGTACCATTCAGATAAATATGGCTTTTAGAGAGCTTTTTACTCATTCTAGTATATATGTTGCACTTGGCGGTAGGTTAATATAAACATGAAAGGAGATCTGTTGATAGGTGGATTTGATCATCACAAGAGAGCCATAATAATTTCGGCTTTAATTCAGTGCCTCCAGAGTCTCTAGAATCTTAGATATAGCCATAGTAGCTGTTATTCATTCCCATGAAATTCCTCGTAATTGCAATGGTGGAGTTCTCACTCCCTTCAATCTAGGTAGGCTGTTTTTGGCAAGCAGTGCTTCAAACCAGGCTTCACCACTTCAAAGGATTCGAATTCTTTGCTTCGATCAGCAAGGTATACTTGCAGTGTGATCATCGAGGCTGGAGCGCTTAGGGTTTCTCCTGATGAACCCCCCTTCCCAAAGTCAAGACTTCGTGCCCAGCTTAGCGAATCCACCTCCGACTCCTACGATACGAATGACCTCGTGCGGCTATACCATGGCAGGCCCCTGGTAATTGTCTCAAAGACTAATCATGAGTAAGGCACCGCAAATTGTGGATATGTATTGTTGGTATTTGAACCGCGTACCTAGGTGCGGCTGTCGGTGCGGGGTGGGGTTTGACGTCAATGTTCGAGATTGTTCAAACGTGTCGCAGCGAGGCCCTAGTATTCACCCCTGCCGTCCTGTCTCACATCGGAAGCTTGTGCTACACTAAAATGGGCACACCATTTCAGATCCATCAAGAACAAGAGAAACGGAAGAGAAGGGGGGAAGATTCAAAAGGCCCTCTAGAGTCCAGAAATCTAACTATATCTTCCGTCAATTTGCCTCTCTCAAACTCAACCCTTAGAAAACACAACCCATGGCGTCTTCAACAACAGTCATTTCCATCCCTGGCGCATGGCACAGCCCCCAGTGTTTTGACGCAGTGATTACAAGGCTGAGAGATGACGGCTACCAGACTGATGTTGTTCACTTGCCCTCGGTTGACCCCGTTACGCCTCATTTGGATTTCCAGGACGATGTGCTTCAGGTCAGGACGCAGATCGAGAATGCTGCTAACGCTGGGCAAAGAGTGATGCTCGTGGTGCATTCGTACGGTGGACTTCCCGGTTGCGAGGCAGTCCGCGGCTTGGACTGGGAGACTCGCCAACAAGAAGGTCAACCCGGAGGCGTGGTTCACCTGTTCTTCTGCTGTTCCTTCATTGTCCCCAAGGGGAAATCTCTGATCAGTTCGTTTGGGGGAGATGACCTTCCGTGGTTCCAAGTCTCGGAGGATCGACTCCTTGTGACCCCAGCGACCCCTAAAGAGACCTTTTACAACGACATGAGTGACCTCGACGCGCAGAGAGCGGCCGACACTTTGAGACCACATAGCTATCAGACCTTTCACAGCAAGATTACCTTCGAGGCTTGGCGACATGTGGCTTCCACGTATCTCTACTGTCTCAAGGACCAGGCGATTCCACTTCCCGTGCAGAAAATGATGGTGGAAGAGGTCGCCAAGGGAGTGAGAATCAACACTGATGTCGTGGATGCGTCGCACAGTCCTTTCTATACGGCACCAGACTCTCTGGCAGCTCTGATTAAAAAGGCTGCTACTCAGTGAGCCTGAAAAGTGAATATCTCAGGTACAATTCAACCATTACGTTGCTACCTATATCTCTACCAAAGTTGTGATACGCAGGCTAAATTAGACCTTGATGCGCAAAGTCCCCCTGTTCATTACGGTTGATAGCCATGAAATAAAGCCAGGGCTTTTTTGTATAGATCCCCCCTGCTAGGCTTTTGAAACTTCGTACTACGTATCTTGGTTTTTGTCCAGTGCTCTCAAGTTTGGGTTTTCTCCAAAACGCTGCCATGCATCCCAGACAATGACACATCAGCTAGATCATCTTTTAATAGGATCCTGGCGTGATACGAGTCAGTCGTACTATGAAATAAATTTAGATCATGAGGCGGCACACAACTGTTGCTAGTGTGGGAAATGCGGGTGCGGGTGCGGGTTCGTAAATAGATCAGGACTATTTAATCTAGTTTGCTTTGGGTAATACATGTGTTTCAGCTATTGTAGCTCATGTATTGTTTTTACTCTAAGAAATCCTCACACATGGCCTTCCGATGAAATCAGGATCACTATTGTGGTACATACGCAATCGCACTGTACTAGAAGAAATCAGTCTTCACACTAGCTATACAGTCTAGACAAAAGAGAGCTAAAATAGCATCAGTAACGGGGCTTTCTAGCCTTCAGACTAAGTGCATAGGGAGGGATTTATGTTTAATTTCACTACTACCTCCTGTGTCGGGCATTAGAGAGCATATTAGTGACTCCAAACCCGAAAATAACCCAGGTCCCTGGCAATTCAAGAATACATGTTGATATCAAAGATCCATTTTGCCTACAGACTAAGCCCAAAAGCGTGAGCCTCGATGTCAGCCGCCTCGATGGCGTCCTCCCATAGCGATGGATTTTATAGCCCTAAAGCCCTAATTTTACTTGCGAATCCCAGCGAATTCATGCCCCAAAGATCAGATGCAGCATAGGGGGAGTGACTGCGTTGCCAACGTTTCCTCCACAGCAAGAACATCCCATTGCCACTGTGAAGATATCCAATCTTAAACCCACCGTACTAGAACAGAAAAGACTGCATAGAGTCACTTTGCGTTGAGAATTCGGATATTTCTTTTTAGTTTTCAATATCATCTCGCGTGGTGCTTAACTCTGTACATATATTTTGCCTGGCAGGCTGGGCACCTAGGTAGACGAGGCCGAGAAGTATTCAAGTTGCTGGGAGCTAGAAAATAATTCACTTGTTCATCTCCTTGCATCAGGGTGTGAATGTGTGTAAGCTGAGGAAAGGCTTGGAGAGGAGGCAGCAAATGGCATGTTGCACAAGGGGGGAATGCATCAATCTGTCTTTTTTTTTTTTGGAAAGATGTAATGTATTCTTCATTCCCCTTCACATATGATGGAAGGGCAGATGCATAACCTATTTCATGCATGTGCATGTGTGTGTGTGTGCATGTGTGTGTGTGTGCATGTGTGTGTGTGTGTGCATGTATATATGTGTGTGTGTGTGTGTGTGTGTGTCAATGAATATCTCAGAGGAATTCAGCAAGGGTTGGAACCTGTCACTGCAACCATCATTGGTGGTCCTAAATGTTGCATGTCCGCTCAACTTACTTATTAAAGGGACCATACCTGACTCAAAAAGCGCCAAACTATAATTGCTTTAAAATCCAAACATGAAAGCTTTTCACATGTTTTGGCTAGCCTTGCTAGCTGGAAGATCACTATGCACGCCCGAAGAAAAAGACGAACATCTTCACCAACTGTCAACTATAAACGATGGTGGCCAGGTCGTGTTGAATGCGCCATCTTTGGAAGACTCTCATCCCGCAGTAGAGAAACTTACCGGTGGCACGAAGACCACCCTAGACCTTCGCCAATTCGACCACAGCTTCTGGTGGCCCAGCCAGTGGAAGATGGTCACATTCGTAGTCCGACATAACGGTCCTGGCAAGGTCGACAAGGTCGTCATGGAGGGGCCTGATCTCCGGGCTCTCAACCTCTCAATCTTGAGTCTCTGGCCTGCAGGCTCGTGCCCCGGAACCGACCGAGGGTCCTCCCGGATTCGCTGCGAATGGAAGAATATCAGCCCTGGCTTTCACAGGTTTAGCGACGTGAAGATCACCCTCGATGATTACGACTCGGCACATCAGCCTCCGGCCATCGAGCTTCCATTTACCGTCACCGCGTATGTGAACAATCGCGTGGTAGAGTCAACAGAGGGAAGAGTTCGTTGGGAGCGAATGGCTGCTCTTCGCTACAAGCAAACCGAACTCTCCCGCTTCAAGCAACCCCGAACCATAACGGTTGCACCGTGGCCTGATGCAGAGACGGAGCGGCGTCGATTACGCCAGGCTATGCGATTCGCTGACTTCCAGTCGACTGGATTCTACCTCAACCCTGGCTCTCCACTCAAAGTGTACGTAGGTGGCGTGCAACCTGGCGGCCCAAAGCCGCGCCTCCTAGTGGGAACACCAGCGCTGGTGCATCCGACAATCGACTCGGAGATGACACCGAACAGCCTTGAGGAGTTGCCAATGATGGACAATGGTAACCACACCGTCTCCAGCAAGCTCGGGGGGATCTTGTATATCCAGTACACGTATAAGGAATCAGATGCAAATAACGCATACCCTGTCAGGGTGACACTCGCTGACGGGGATTCGGCCCAGCCATTCCCATTTTTCTGCGAAGGAACGACGACGGATGACGAGTGGCAGGAGATGCTCAACCACACAAAAGTACCCTTTGTAGAGCACAGTGGGCGACGAGTCCGGATCACTGGCTTAGCAAAGGATGCCAAGGTGTTCGCGGATCGCGGCCAAAAGCAGGACAGGCTCTTCGACTTGTACCGGGAGATCCTGGAGGCCCAGGATTACATCAGTGCCCTGGATGCACACAGTGGGTCCACGACACACCGGGCGAGTCCATTGGGGAACATGATAGTCCAGACCACGAAAAGGACCAATCCCAATGCTTACCATTACCGGGCTGCGATCCCCCGGGAGCGAGGAGACGAGATCTGGAGTGAGGACAGACTCCGCCAGTCGTGGATGCTCTGGCATGAATTTGGACATCAGCGTCAGCAGACTGCAGTTTGGAGTTGGCGACCCCTGACCGAGATTACCGTGAACATCTACAGTCTAGCTGCCCTGCGCCACTTCAAACCCGATGCGAATCGGCCCGAACGCGAGTGGGAACAGGCCAAGAAATGGTTAGCCCGGCCGGCGTCGCAGAAAAACTTCGACAAGCTGACGTCGAATGAGTTTTATATTGGTCTCGTCATGTTTGAGCAGCTTCGGGTGGCCTTTGGAGGCGATTCCTTCTACCGCCGACTGCATGCTGCTGCCCGTAAGGCGCCTGAGCTCGACTCAAATGCGGATAAAAAGCATTTCTTCATGACCCGTGCCGCGCAATACGCAGAAACGGACCTCACCGATTATTTCACCAGGTGGGGGCTGGCACCTGAACAGCGGACCATCAAGGAAATGCAGAGACTCCCCAAGCCGAAGGAGGATTACACCAAAACGCCCGTCTACGGGGGTAAGTAGTAGGATATGGAGGATGGAATATATTGACGTAGACACCAACATTCACGGTTCTCCTCCATCCTCCACTCCCCTCCTCTCTCCTCCCTCAAGGGTAACGCTAGGGTGGATGGAGGATGATAAACTTACAGCTACTGAATGTTCCTTTCTAATAATGGGGGGGGAAAGCTGTTGTTAAACAAGTTAAAGCTCATATGAAATTACAAACAGAACGCATGAAGTAATCTCAAGTAGCAGACGTAGCTTCATAGATGAATCTTGATTTGATCTCTCCTTCCACCGTCCCGTCTGAGCGGTGATAAATATCTACTACACCCATGGAGCTAGAAGACGAGATGGCTCAAAGTTTGGCGGCCGCTCTAGTTACAGCTTGAGAAAAGTTATTGATCGTCAAATCGCAACGAACCTCTTCGCAAAGACGTCTCCGGACCTCTGGCTCCAGCTCCTTGGCAAACTCCAGGCCGCTCGCCCGCTCCACTACATCAAGCTCCACCTCGAAATCCTTCAGGTCTCTCTTTGAGTCGATCCGGGCATTGGGCAAGACGAAGGCACCAACCGCCACTGCAGTTGCTGTACCATCATCGGCCGTGTGCTCCCCGAAGATAATCTTATAAAAGTGTGTTGGCACGGCAACATTAGGTGGATTGCCCACCACTTCGTAGCTCACCCGCCACTTTCCGTCTTCATCCCGATGAGGCAGATAAAGGGGCCCCGAGATCACTCGCACAGATGGGTATCGGGTCGTCAGGTTGCGGCAGAAATCCTCCAGCCTCGCCCAGTAGTGTCGGTTGAATCCGTCGCCGACCTGCGGACACATATTGGTCAACTTGAACGTGTCGTCCATCGCTTCCTGCGACCATTTCGCATCGGCGGCCGGAACCAGGTGTCCACGATCGTAGCCAGATCCCGAGTAATCGGCTAACCTGGCCCTGAAGCGGGTGGGGATACGTTTGTCTTCCGTGAAGTTGTTCCTCCGTATACCCGCGGTTGAAGCCGCGGACTCGGGTGTGATATGCTCGGCGACCCAGCTCGGGTTTCGGGTTCGTCGGTCATAGGCCCCGTAGAAAGGGAGGTAGCTGAGCTCGTCGGCAACGGGCCCTGGGTTTCCATATTTCAGGATGCCAGTAGGGTTGACAGGACCGCTGACCGCAAGGGGCTTGAGGATGGTTGTAGTTGTTGTGCTAACGGGACGTTGCACTGGGAGGCCCCTGGGGGTCGCGATAACCGGTTCGGTAGAGGGAGCTGAAGGCGAGGGGATAGTAATAATGCCCGACTCGGACTCGGGGGACTTAGACTGCTGCTGCTGCTGCTTTTGCTGCTGTTGCTGCTGGACTCTGGTGGAGAGTAGAAACCCGGTGCCACCGCCGAGGGCTGCGCTGGCAGCGGCAAGTAGGGCTAACCTCGCTCGCGACATGTCCGGACACTAGTAGCAACCAATCTGAGATCCTCTTATCTGTATGCTATGCTACACAAATAGGGCCAACAACAGGGCACAGAAAGGACAGCTTCCGTGACAGCTCAGGATAACTCACTCCCTGCCAATGAAATAATGATTTTCCTTGTGTGCAGCGGGATAATTGACTTTCACCGTTTTTTCAACGGACGACGCTCGACGGGAGCAAGGGATATGCCAAACAAATCATAAATGCCCCCTTCAATTACCTGATCGACATCCTCCCTCACACTCTCAAATTCCACGGTGGCTACTTCTGGAATGCTTGAATCAACCCGTACGGGTAGCAGACCAGGGTTATTGTTCAACAAACTTTATTTCGGGTGTAACCGACGCCTTGGGAACTCTATCGGGAACCTTCATATATGAAAGAAGTATATCTCAGAGCCGAAGTCTACATCAGATAGCCTAGTAGGATAGGGCTTTGCGAATAGTGATCCCGGCTCAGACGATCGGTTGCTAATCCCTTCTTCTCATGTCCCAACAAAAGTACAGGATGTGGAATTCCAGCCCACACCAACGTCTTGGCCACCAGGGATCTGCCATGCCTCTTCACCATGACCGCAAGGAGCGAAAACGTATTCTCTTCCCGGGGGGAAGTCGAAGGGTCTTTCCGGTGGGGGCCCTGTTGCCAGCTACGTGAGGAAACTCTAAATAATCCGTATCCAGCGACTCAACCGTGGTCTCACTGGAATGCAGTCCACACACCGAAGAGGAAGGTGTTCTTGTCGTTGTATTTAACGAAACCAAAGTTTTACAGATGCAATTCGGCACGCACTAATAACGCCGTAAGAAGGAATCATAAAGTACTAAAAAGGAAAAAAAAAAAGGATGAACTCCTAGGTCAGGGGCACTTGCCCCGGTCCATCTAGTGAGACAGTGACAAGAGAGTTGCAAAGCAACGGTACTATGAAGAATCATAACACGTGTTAAAAGAATAGAAAACGTGTACACTCTTTCACTCTTGTTACACATCCGGTTTATGCACAGATCCCATGTCGATCACAGCTGGTAGGATTCGAGAGGAGGTACGAGGCACAACAACATGTCTAAAGAGTCTGAGTATCCATTCCCCCTTTATCAAGCTAGACAAGGTGGTGAGTAGATATATCGAAAGCAATGGATTATGCTAGTCTAGCCTCCTAAGCATATTTTACGCATTATCAAATACAAGGCAACCAAACCCTTCTATACAGCGCATTAGCTAGCTTTCCCTGATATGAGTATGCACCTTAGAATGTGCTTATGACATCTCCAGCTCCGAATAGGCTCATGGCTTGAGCAAATTGGCCCAACTAGCAGATGGAAGCCGATAGCCTTCCTCCTCTGCTTCTCATTTTAGGAGTCTTTCCTTCTTATGATTTTTTTATCCACTCCATATTCCCCTTGCTGCGAGAGTATGTAAACCGGGTTCGTGGTGCGCGGAGACAAGGGATGCTTTCAGCCAGCCACAACAAGCTCATAGCTGAAATTTTGAAAATTTGGTCTTTACGCCAGAGCCTGTCAGATGAAAAATAAGTTTAATCATTTTCGACAACAACTGGGATTGGTATGTGGAGTCAGCTAACGCCCAATTGGATCTTCTTGTACACGTAACATTGTGCAGCGCTACAGGACAACGCCGTTCCGGGGGGATGCAGGACTCGAAAGGAACACTATAGCACGATATTCTCTGCAACCCGAACTACCCCGACCGAGGACCGAGAGAGTGAGTGTCAGATGGGTGAACGTTGCCGCGCAAAGGCGTCTTTCGATGCAAGAAGAGGTCACATGTCTTTCCTCTCTCAAAGCATCGTGAATGCTAGAAGCGGTGGTTGAAAACTGTCTCGTCAACCCAGAACAGTTTCAATGGAACCCTTGACACTCAATTGGAGTTACCGTTTGCAGGAAAGGATCTCGTCCAGCGATAACTGACCGTTCTTTGCCCCGAGATGCTGTTATCTATGGGGCGTTTGGATGATACATAAGTACCTCTCTGCCTGCCTCTCTCTCTCTCTCTCTCCGCGTCCCTCTCTTTAGGAGTGTATGTCTAACAAGCAATTCCTTTTACCAACTATCTGATATTTTTTTTTTCTTTCTTGGAAGGGATAGGAACCGAGATGCAGCTGAAGCTTGCTTTCTTCGCCTTGAGCGCCACGCTCTCCGCGCAGGTTGCCGACGCCGGACGGTGTAAAGAACTCTTCGCGGTGATAGACCCGAACGGGAACCCGCACTGTTGCCAAGGGGGCTATTGGCATAACGGAGTCGACTGCGTGCCATGTAGCGATCCCAGTCAGTACTATGATCGCAACGATCAAATGTGCAAAGATCCGAGACAATGCGACAAGCCCGGCTACGTCTTCTTCTGGTCGTTGGGCCGATGCGAGCCCAAGGAGAGATGCCAGCCCTGGGGATACTTCAACGGACGGGACTGCGAGGCAAGGCCAGAGTGTCCACTCGGTACCCACTGGGAGTTAACGAGCTGCGTGCCAGATCCCTGTGAATTCGGACAGATTTTCCTCGGCGGACGCTGCCAGGAAAAAGCGTACTGCGACCCGGATGATAACGAATACTACGATCGGTACACCAACACTTGCATTCGCTGCAGCGCCAACGAGTATCCCGGCCTCACCGGATGTCGCCCACGACCAGTCTGTGCCAACCCCGAGGAGTTCTACCAGGGCCCTGAGAAAGGATGTGCCCCTTGTCAGACACCGGGCACTTGGTGGAATGGGAGGGAGTGTGTGCCAGAACTCACCTGCCCCCCTGGTGAGCATCGGGAGGGCAATAGGTGTGTGAAGAATGATTGCAAACTCGGCCAGTACTGGGACATCCCAAAAAAAAGTTGCCAGCCGATCAAGCACTGTGAATACGGATATATTTTTGACGGTGTAGGAGACTGTATGCCTATCCACTATCCCCCCGAGGGCGGCTATATCTGCTATACCAAATGTGACAGGCCGGGTCCCCTGTATACGATCTAGAGGCGTTCTGCACCCTCAAAAATATTTGAATGCCATGTGGTGTGCCCTCCCCCAACCAGAGTAATTGCGGACGAGCTTTCTTTGTTTTATTCTTTTGGTCTATAAGGGTAAATTCTGCCAATGTACCATAACATGTAAGAAAAAATCAAATCTGGTTCTTCGTCGGGTTTCTGAGCTTTTCATCATATGTAGCACTACCGAGAATTTACTAGATAATTAAGACACACCAAGAAACCCCCGTTAGTAAAAAAGGGTAAGTCAGTCGCGATCAGTGTAGTACATTGGGCCCGCTTCCACGGGTTCATGTATGACGAGACATCGTACCTATGCAATCAGTCCAAACGCGGCTGTGTTCAAGATGCTTGTCCGAATATGTGCAGGTTCAGGGATGGAAGCCAACGCTCAGCCCTTCTTCCCCACCCCATCCGGTAGACAATGACAGGCTGGAACACCGTGAATACATGATCTGCAAAACAAGAGTCCTGGGATTAGCCGGGTTAGCAGAAAATAGGCCCTATCATGACTTTCTGAAAGCAGTAAGGATGTCCTGACTAAAGACCCCGAACGAGCTCATCATCTGCAACATCAAGCCCGCCAGAACCAGAGCCACTCCTCTCGCATTACCCATACCCACTTTCATTAAACGTAGTATCCTGGTGTTTGATGTAACGAGAGGTAAACGGCCTGCTGTTCCAAGACATGGCCAGGTTGACCATTCTAGGGAAAAGGTCGAATTACTTATTCCCAATGCGCCGCCATAACCACCCATATCGTTCCGTTCCCACTTCGATACAGTAGGTAAATAATCAGCTTCAGGTTGCTATGAATGCTTTAGGATGTTACTTTGGACAGAAGTAACCCACTTAGCCTTCCAGTGGGTCGGGGAATGTTGGCCAAGTTAACCAGGGTGGGCGCGTAAGGAAGGGTCTACACACGAATCCGAAAACACATCCAAAAAAAAAAAAAAGGAATGGCAGTGGACGGAACCAGTAACCAACTCCTGAACGATGTTGGCTTTGTCATGACAGGTATAAACAGCTAACTGGTGACGTACCCCTTCATCGGCTATTTGCACTTGTGACTTGTGGTCGAGGAATTTCGGCAATACTTATGCCTGTGTAGGTGGCCGAATGCACCTGCCTCTCTTCTACTCAATCCACGCTGTGAGCTATATCACTTGTGTGGCATAGTACCCTCTATCTTCACCTTTTCCCACCCTACCACCCCTGGCTCCCCCCTTCTCCCCTCCATAATGCGATTCGCACCAGTTCTACTCTCGCTCCTAGGGGTGAACCCAATGTGGACGATCCCAAACGTCCGGGCAGACCAGGGTACTTGCAAGGCCATGACAGATGGCACCCCCGAGGATCTTAATGACTGCTGTTCGGGTCAGCTGCCAAGGACGGCAGTAGTTGACTGGAATGTCATTGAATACCACTGCGGTGAAACCTTCGAGCGGGGTGTGCGTATTTCGAGGCTCATCATGGGCTCTGCCAAAGATTGTGCATCATTGCTAGCTGGAGGGCGCAGAGCTCAAACCGCGGTGTGGAAGCCCCGAACCAAAGAGTGTTTCTACAGCGCGGTTGAAAATCCAGCTATGCGGCCCGATCCTGGTACACTTGTTATGAAGTACAAGGGTCAGGAAGAGCAAACCGACTGCACCGCAAAGGTCAAAGAGGTGGAAGGACGATGCCAAAATGAAAAGGACGCCCAGGCGGCCCAATGTGAGAGTGATAAGACTGGCTTGGTGAATCGGTGTGATCAAGAAAAGGACGCATTGTCGAAACGATGTGAGGATGAGAAGGCAGCATCGGCCAAGCGGTGTGAGGACGAAAAGGGGGCAATATCGAAACGATGCGAGGACGAAAAGCAGGCACTAAAGAACCGGTGCGACGATGAAAAGGGAGCACTGTCCAGAAGATGCGAAGATGAAAAGCAAGCGTTGAAGAAAACTTGTGACGATGAAAAGGGAGCACTCTTGAAACGGTGTGAGGACGAAAAGCAAGCGTTGACGAACAAGTGCGACGATGAAAAGGATGCGCTGGTGAGACGGTGTGAGACGGAAAAGGGAGAATTGAAGAAGGAATGCGAGGAAGAGAAGAAGGTCATCAACAACAACCTCATCCAATGCAACGATGAGAAGGACAAGATTTCCGAGCTATTGACCCGGTGCGAGAAGAATAGCCGAGAGGTTTCCTGGGAGGAAGATCTCGTCATGAATGGCAAGAGGATAAGAGCAGTCGCGATGGCTTACTCGCCCGTCAACGGGCAACAGGTCGCAATTGGGGATGTCAATGGCAACGTCGACGTATACGATATCCAAACCGGGGCAAAGACTGCTCTCGGCACGACAGGCACAGGCTCCGGCTATCCCACGAGCATCGCATGGAGTCGGGATGGAACGAGAGTGTTGTGTGGCACTTTCCAAGGAACGGTCAAGATGTGGGAGATAGCATCCAATACTGAGGTGACTTTCCTCCAAGAGAATAAGCCCATCATGAGAACGCAGGTCGCCATCTCACCCGACCGAACCATTGTGGCCGCAGGGCTGGAGGACGGTCGAGTTCTGATGTGGAACGCAGACACAAGACAGCCGATTTCAACGACTCAACGCCACTCCAGCGCCGTGACCGGTCTCGTCTTTTCCCTCAAGGATGGCCGTCTGGTGTCAGGTTCCCTCGACAAGACCTTGAAGTTCTGGAGGGTGGGCAACGATGTCCAAACTCACACCTTGGATGCCGGCATCACATCCCTCGCAGTCTCACCGGACGGCGCGAGTATCGCCTGTGGCTTGCAGGACAGCAGCATCAGAATTTGGAACGGTGACATCAGCGCTCAGCGTCGGGACCTGCGTGCTCACACTGGCCCTGTGACTGGGGTGGCCTTCTCGTTCGATGGTCGCCAGCTTGCGTCTTCGTCTGAGGATGGATCGTTCCGGATCTGGTCCCTCACCAATGATTATGTTCTTGCTGCAAGGCCCTCACGAAAGGGTCGGGCAGTGGCATTCTCGTCTGATGGAGCGTCACTAGCAACGATGTCCGAGCTGACCCCCTTGGAGTTCTGGAAGCGATCAGCGATCTAAGTTGTAATATAAAGGCTGCCTCCAACTTTTAGGTAACCCTACAGAGAGCTAGCAGTATGCGAATACAGTCAAACGGGAGTTTTACCATCGCAAAGATGTACAGATATGTTCAGATTTAGGCCCGTAGCTTCATGAAAATCATAATATAATATTGTAATCTGCTACATTTTCTTAGTAGCAGATTAGCAGATTGATTTTCTCCGTACAGACCTTGCGCTTCTGCCCTCCAGACTGTAGAGAATCCAAGAATGCCACTTCATGCTAGCTCTGGTATATACCATCTACTGTGGAAAGTAGTTGGCACGAATACGTCAGCAACTTGAATAGAAATTTTTTCTAAGGTCACATCCCTAACTTCATGGAGAATATATGTCTCAGTTACATTGCCCTCCCCTGGCCAGCCCCATCGACAGAGCGTGGAACTTTTCTCCACTAGTCAAATATCGAACTTGGGCAACCCGGTGAGTGAAATACGGTAGGGAATACTACTGTGAAGAGATTTTGGCATGTCTAGTGATTATTAAGTTTCTTGATTATTTAACTAGGTTCTAGATTAACTACAATTCTCCCTCCCTAAACCGCCTAGCAAAATAAAAAGAAAAAGAAAAGAACTCTAGAAGTAATCAATCTGAAAGCACACAGGCTTGCGTTTACCTGATATCGATGGAGCTTCCAAGCCAGTTGATTAACTAGAAGAGCAGGATTGATCAATATATGCGGTGGTGATCCATGAAGCAATTCAGGGAGACTATAACGTACGTTTTCCTTAAGTTTTTCAGGATTTCCCTTGTTGGCGTCGTAGTCTTGATCGAAGCGCTCTATTACATCAGTCAGCTCCACTGGTCCTCTATCTAGGTCATGATCTGAATCGCACCCGATGAAACGTAAAGAGTATTGTTGGGCAGCGGGTTGTTGATCAGCTCATCCCGGAATGCCTCTGCATTTCCATCCTGCCCAATCTGGCTAAAAGTGAACTTGACAGCTACGGTTCGGTCAGCATTACAGCGGTTTGCACGTCAAGGTTGAACGGTAGCATCTACCTCGTGGGGAGTATTTCTCAGTCACCAAGCGGCTTGCGGCTCCCGCGACTTCACTCCGGAACGTTTCCCTAGGTTCTGGCTCCGGGCGTCCATCACCAATAGTCATGATAATATATGGCTTAGGCAGATCCTGCCCGGCATCGAGGACATTATATATAAGGGGATTCACAACCTTTGCCCTCAGATTCTTTCCAAGGTCTGTGGAGCCGCTGGGCTCGGTACTATTTATATGATCCTTAACCTGGCTGGATGTTAGATTATCTGCGTTGCCAATGTCCTTGTTAATGAATCGAAGACTGGTAACTCCAGATGCAGCGTTAGGGTTCACGAAGTCCAAAATATCCATCAGCTCAGAGACAAGATGTCGAGCGGCTACTATGCGCTGCGTTCCCGAACTGCCTTGCCCGGTAGGTCCGTATGCCATTGATCCGCTGTCGTCTGGGATTCGTCAGTATCGGCCCATCAACTGAATAGATCAATTGCTCAGCAAGGAGTTATTCTCTTACCAATATACAAGACAGGCGTGTACAGCTGGGCAGCCGCCATGACCATGAACTGCTTGACTGTCATTTTCCTGCTCAATGGGTTACTCCTGAACCGAGCGGCAGCTTCCGCGATAGCCTGGATCCGCGGGTCATTGGCGGGATAGAAGTCCTCCAGTCCCTGTTGGTCAATGTATGTGTAGAGGAAGTTCTTGAAGTCGTTAACGGTTCGCAGATCCTGGATGTCCTTTATCACCGTTAGTCTCGATAGTTCGCGGCCGTGGAATCAGCCTGACTGACCTTGTTTTGATCGGCTTCGGCCTTCAAAAAGTATGCGATTCGGTCGATGGAGTCTTTGGCGACATCCTTCCAGTCGCTGAAATACGCGACAGCGAACAGTCCCGCGCTGGTCAGCAGATTCCCAAGCTCAGGCTTGTACGCCTCCTTGGGATCTTTCACCAGCAGTGCCCTTTGAATCGCCGGGTTCATAGAATACCCCGCCAGTTGCTTCGCCGTTTCACCGCGATCGTTGGTCTGGGTGAGCGAGGCGCCCTTCTCAACGAGGAGGCGGATCAACTCCGGGTCACGCGCGTCGGTGATGGCGGCCATGATTGGGGTTTGATTCTCGGCAGCGGCTACAGGCTCGTTTATATCGGCACCATAGTGGAGTAGCAACTGCGCCAGCCGGAGTCTCTTGTCTTTAGGGGCTGTGGAAACCAGGTACAAAGGTGTTTTGCCCTCCAAGCCCTTCTTGTCGGGTTGGGCGCCAAATTTTAGAAGCAGGCTCACAGCGCTGGTGTGCCCGTTTTTCACAGCAAGCCCCAATGCCGTGTCACCTTTCCCGGTGGTGCTGTTGATATTGGCCCCATTTTGAATGTATTTCTTGAGGCTTTCGCGGGTAAGGGTGCCGAGATACGCATCGTTGTAGAGACTCATGCTGGCAGATGTGAAATAATGAAAGAAAGCTCTAAAAATTTTCTAAAAATAATGAGCAATGAGAACAGAATGGCTAATCGGGTATCTAGCATCCGTCTTCCCACTGGGTGAGTAATAGGAATTCTGTCTCTTTTATATACTGTGATGCTCCCGATAGGGTCGGTGCACCATTGTGACCGTCCCCTGTCATGACGCCAACTGTCACCATTTTGTTGCAACCTGGAATGTTAAGAGCTGGATCGAGTGTCCTTTGGCGGGTCCAGACCAGTTGCGTACATGCACGGATAGACTGTAGTGACAGGGATTTGAGCATCCACAACCTTTTCCTTGCTGACATCTATCAAAAGTGTTAAGGATACCAGCGCTACATCAAGTGCATGCAACGTTGAGCGTGAGCCAGGAGATGTGGGTTATTGACATTCCACTGGTGGCCCTGGGTGTAGATGTAGCAGCAGTAGTAGTACCTAGGTAGTAGTAGAGATTGGATAGTAATCATACCTTCCAGTAGCCCCCTCCAAGTACCGCATCAGGAGCAGGGTTTTTAGCTCCAGCTACGGTAGTAGCCCTAAGCTCAGTGGGTCTGAGAAGATATATACACAACCCAGTAAAAAACTGTCGGTATAAAGCGCAATATACATGCCCCCTGTGGGTCAATTTGCGTCATCTATTGCGGCTTCGTTCCCTCTAGTCAATGACAGATGACCTATCATTATACTAAACCCGAGAGTCGTAGACTTATGCACTAAACCCAGCAGGCGACATTGCACTTGATTGAATCCTCAGTGTGGCCATCATTACACACCATGACTTTTTGCCACTGAAGAACTCAAGTATATAAGAAGAAGAGAACATTCTCCTCTGACTTTCACTGTTTTCGCTCAGAGAGATATCGAGCAGCCTTCCTGTCAAATTCTCAACCCCCACTAATATACGTAAGTTAGCCGGCTCATTTCGTTACCAAACACACTTGCTAAACTCTCCGCGTAGCATATCAAGATGAAGCTCCTCCAGGCTATCCCATTCGTCATGTTCATTCAGGCGGCCATCGGTCAAGTCGTTGATCCATTTACAGACATCCACGCGGAAGAATGCCAGAGCTGCCATGCTGGAACAGTCTGTCAAGAATGTACCACGTATCTTGACGTTATCGTCACCACTCGCCCACAGGTGATTGTCTCCATGACAGACACTCGGATCGACTGCCCAGCAACGACTCAACGTACGACTCTCGGCTGCACGACCCCAGGTGCACCGCAGCCACGAGCAACTTAAAAGGTTACTCGGCCAACGGATATGCTTGGGATAGGATTTTTGGGGGGGGGGGGTGAGGGTTAGCTTGTAGCTTAGCAGGGCAATACCTACCGGGAACATGTCTTCTAGCACGTTAGCGTTGTCGTTATTTCACAGTTGTCGTGGCCGCAAGGTGTACATATTTCAACTGTCGATACGACACCAGTTACCACTTCCATGTCCTGTATATATCTGGCCGCATTTGCCAAGTTACCCGCATAATGAGGCACGCAAATGCCTGCAGGAAATATCTATTGTGAACTGATAACCCCCCGAAAAGCACCTTTCCAGGGTGAAAACCGTCTAAAATTCTAATCAGTAGTACGTAAACAAGAACTAACGGAAATCTGTCATCTAAAGTGTGTGGTTGAGAGGAAAGAGTATTTGTACTTGGTGAGTTTTGAGGGTTTACCACCACTTTGTTTTGCTGACATATCTTTACTAGCATCACCAACAGCATTGTATACCGATTCTGCAGATGTGATTACCATAATAAGCAGACCAGATTATATCAACACCATAGGATGAATAAGGTAGGCATTGAATCCGATTTTATCGGGAAAAGTAATATAGAATAAATATATTATCCTAAAGCATATTCCCAGTAATCGAAATATAGCCGATGGACTAACTAAACTGGCTTTCGAAATGTAAGCTTGTGTGTATGAACAATATTCATCTACAATACTGTAACAGTGGCAAGAAAAATGAAAGCCTTATTCCCCTTTGAGCGCCTGCAAGATGAACCGGCTTGCGCGACTGGTTTGGCAATGGCCACGCGGAACGTGATGGGTCCCTTCAAACTTTTCAATTTCACAATTTGCACATATTGCAGCAAGCTTCCTAGTAAGATTCTCTGGTATCAATGTATCTACTTCAGCAATAAAGTGCAGCACTGGAGTCTTAATTTGTTGGTTGTAAAATCGCTGATATATTGGATGTTCTAGCCTGAAGCCGCTAAAACAAAGAGCAAACCGAAATACTGGGTGATTGGCCTGTAAGGCATTTTGTGTCAGTTTTTCTCTCGGTTTCAATATAAGGCCGAGTTACCTGAATGTGTTTTAACGGGGGGTGTTCCAAGAGAGAAGCTATTATTGCGGCGATTGCAGCCCCCGTAGAAAAGCCGATCACGCCGACGAAAGGCCCATGCTGGCTAAGAATTTGCATGATCTTATCAATCGAAGGGCCGATGCCATCAATTAAACCTCCTTGAAAGTCACCCCGACCCCATGTCCATGTGTCTGCTTCGGGGTCATCGCTGGCGCTCCAGGGCCCATTTGGGTAGAAGACTTCAATCCCTTCCAATATCAGTAAATCTTTACTGTGCATAACCATTCCTTGGAGTGCTTCGAGGAGACGTTTGGTTTTGTAGAAGAAAAAGTGACCGGATTGACCATGTCCTATGAAATTAGTTACAAAGAGGTATAGAAAATGGGAAAAGGCTTCGGATTTACTCACCGTGAAGCATAAGGACGCGGGCTTTATTTTTGTCACACAACTCTCTCTTATTTGCCGCTAAGTGGAAAGGCTCAAAATGGGGACGGATGAGATCCATGACGGTACTGAAGGTTCCATACTCTAAGAAGCCTTGCTTTTTATTTCTGCCTTATATGAAAACAGAAAGTACACCAGCCCAATATAACATGAGTGGTTTCGCTCAGGAGGGCTACACTCAAACCCCTGGATTTTGGTTTGATCTTCAGGTGCAAGAACTCGACAACACTTTCTCACTTACGTATAACCCCAAGGGGAAGCTGATAAGCTAGCATAGCATTCAGGCAAAACCATATTGGTAGGTAGAAAGCAATATTATTTACGCCACTAAGTGCTAAATTACCGAAAAAGAAGTCATTGACTCATTGGATTTCTAGTGATTCCTTGGCATGTGAAACAGAATGGCGAAATAGGAGTATTTTACATTAGCTTCCATCTTATGGAGTCTGGCTGTACATTCCAGAGCGCAAGAAACTCTCGAAGTATCCAACTAAAAATGTAAAAACCTACAAGGAGTAATTGTAGCTACAAAATCCATTGTGACGTGTTATATGATCTAAGAAAGACGAATACGTGGCTTGAGAGCCTGTTGATCACTACTTATTCAGACAGTTTCCGTATGACAGACTACAAGATTCGGTAGGCTGATTACCTACTGAGAAACTTATTAAAGAGAGTTTTTAAAATGCAGGGTATATATGAAGATAATATTTGCCCGTGATACATTATTTCTATGAAGGTTTACCGGGAGATATAAGACGCATAACAGAAAAGCTGCCGCAAATAGCGCCCCTAGACTAATCTGTCTAGTTCTTCTCAAAAACTATATTTACCTTCTTAGGTTCGTTTTGAGGGATACGCATTAAAATATTTTATTTGATAGAATGGTAGGTTATTATATAGAAAATAAGACCCACAGGATAAAATAGATACATTTTCTTTGTGAAACTAAAATCTATCGCTCCGCATATCGCTTAGTGTAACTCTACAATGAAGGGCTAAAGATCCCACTGTTGGATAGTCTCATAGTCTACGAAAGGATAGGAGGGCCACTGGAAGTATATTTTCAGTTTCATCCTAATCACATCACAGAAAGCACCTTAAATAGTTCAAATTGTGCAACGAAACCTTTATCCTTCCTATTATGTTGAGGTAGAAACATTAAGTGTATAATGGTGATACGCTACAGTAAAAACACGGGATGCAGATGATCTGATCAAAGATATGCGAGGATACCTAGAGACTTTGCTACTATGCTCTGATTAAATACATCAATAGCTCATAGGTGGATAAAAACATGATTTCTTCCTTATCTGCAGACAGTGCTACTTATTGATGCATTAATGCGTAATTATAAGCAAAGAAGGCTCTGTACCGCATCAATAGCCTCCTTCATGGACACTATGTATATATAATGCTCATAGGTTTCCCGTGCTCGGTAGATCAATCTATGTGGCGGATGCACTCATCATTTCTTGTAGCCTGTGGCTACTGGTACTGTTTTGTAAGTACTTTTTAAGCCCACCCGAAACTCCCCTTTTGTACTACCAAAGCACCTCTCACTTTCGCCCACATCTATGAAATTGCAGCTAAAGGTTTGGCCTACATCCTCACGAGGGGCTAACGTTGGAGCTCCTCCGGTGGTTCTTTTGCCATGGCTCATTCTGGCTACATTTTACAGATCCCTTTCTCTTTAAGCTCCCCAGGTATATCTCTGCTCTTCATAAATGGAGCGGTATGCCTGAATTAGGGTAAATATCTACTTCAAGGTTTAATTACCGGCAGCCTTTTTGCTGTGGGGTTGATTAAGATGTTAAAACAATTGGCTCTCTCAATTGACTCCCACACAAAGGATTAATTCTGGAGCTGGATTAGGGATAATACTATGACCCTCTCAAGCAACCAACTCGAAATACTTTGAAAACTCTGCATCTTTCTCCAACAACTTCTGCTCCTCGATAGTTGACTGCAAGAGAATCTCAAAGACCCTTGATTCTCCTTGTGAGTAATTCGGCAGAATTATTACATGAGTACTTCCTGATTTAGCCATCTGAACTCTAAAGGCGATGGGAACGGAAGCACCCCCAATATGGTATTTGTCTGCGCTCCCCGAGGACCATGAGTTCATGAAAATGGACATATCATTCATACTGAAATCTGCGTGGATGCCGACGTCTTCCGTCGGAGAACAGTATGGAACGAGAGAGGCTATTTCACTTAAAGTGGTGAGGTTAATCGGGTATATCGACTGGCGGATTAGACTGGCTCCAGCTGCGATACCTCGGTCCCCATCTGATACTAAGGTCTGCGCTGTTACAGGGCCTGCTTGAGTTAGGAGAACGGCGTTACCAAAGTATCGCTCCGATGTCTTTTTTTCTGGGTCTCGAGTGCGCACGTTAATGGGATGGATGAGGCGGGCCGGAGCAATGGTTTTCTCAGGAAGAAGATGAAGCCGAGCACGCGTGATTGCCCTCCAGATGAGGGAAGAAATACAATCGTACGAGGTTATGTAGTCTACCCCACTGAGGTATGGGGCACAACGTACGATGAGTTGTTGAATAGATGACCGGGATATTCTGTAGATCCTTGATTGGGAGGGCGGCGGCGGCAATGATGATTTTGAATCATTCTTATCCGTAATATGATACAATGGGAATTTTTCCAGTAGGGCTTGCTTCGAAAGGCTGAAGTCGGCCTCCGGGATATTGAAGGGGGTTCTGTTGAGATCTGGGACATATATAGGCATCCCCAGGCCTTCCTGGAGTGCCTTGCTGCCCCGGCAGATGAGTGACAGGAAGGCATCAATGGATGTCCAGTCCCCAGCTGCATGATTGAACCTCAATCCGATAGTCATACCACCATTGATCAGACTTAATTGCAGAGCGCACACTGTTTTTTTGGATCTAGGCTCTGGATCTTTGGGCAAAAAAAGGCTAAAGTCGAGATCGTCGGGGGCAAATGAGTTTTTAGCTAGCGCCAAGAGAGACTTGTACTCCGTGCATTCACAGCGGTGGATGTTGACGTTTATTTGGCTTTCTGGGCGTGTAATGATACAGAAATTGCTGGTATCGTCAACTTGGAGATCTCCTGCCATGAAGGGCAATTGGCGGATCGCGTTCTTTACCCCTTCTATCACGGAAAAAATGAGTTGATCTGGATCGGTGGTTGCCTGAAGGTCGTAGAACAGAACAAAATTCAAATCCGAAAGGAGTGTTCTGTCTAAATCAGAAAGTTCATATTTCTTGGTGTTGTAAATATCACTCATGACTGATTTTCTGATCTCCCTGGCGAGGTTGGGGTGTATTGAGCTAGGCTGGGATAGTACAGGATAGAGAGGCGGAATAGCACATCAACTGGCTCAGGGAAGGTTCTACTCGATAGCAGATATTTATATTTTTGTGCTTGCCAAATGCGGCTAAATTAGGTCGCACCATAACCAAAATATCGAAATATACTACAACAAAAAAGCACTCTGCGCACATATACCGGGAATCCAAGATTCAATAATTGTGACAGCCACAACTAACCCTCCCTGCAAGACTATGATTGTTGCGTAAATTGGAGGAAGCAAAGTTTCGAGAAAACGAAAATTCAAAAACCGGTTAATGGAGTCATAGAGACAAAACTGACAAGCAGGGATAAATGTTTGACTTGTACAATCAGATGTATACTTTTAGGGTACAGCAGACAGGTATAGGAGGCTACAGGTTAGAGAGATAACTATGGACATTTTCCCTAGTGACACTGAAAAGGAAAGAGAAGAAGAAACTGGTCTACAATATCGCTTGACATGGCTAATTTTCTACCAAGGGATATTCTCAATATGTTATATTCAACTGAAAAGGGCCCTAAATTAGTTTAAAGTGGGAAAAGAATCCGGATTTGGCTGGTAAGGGATTTAACCTGTCTATTAAAATAATATTATCCAATTATTTAGACATTAAGCAATGGCTTATCAGGGCGAGCAGCAGGTGCCCTGCCCGTCGAAGGAGGCCCTGTACATATGATGTATCACAGAGAGCCAATAATCGACTATAGTGTTTGATCCAGAGATAAGTCAATTAATTGTCACTCTAAGCCCATTCAAGTAGCTCATCTATTCTAGGCATTTATAGGTAATAGCTACTATAACATATTTACAAGAAATAAATGAACTTGAAATTTTTTTTTTTTTTTGGGTTTATACATAGCCCCTTGGTCATGCTTGGAATTGAAACCAACTATAGGGATAGATGTGAACTCTCTGCTCTGGTGCCTTCCCTAGACTGATAAAACATGAACTTGGCATAGACGCAATACCATTGGTGGCTTCCTCAATGTTGCATCCTTTCCAAACGTCAGGTATTCGGTGGCCTTCTATATATATATTTATATGCAAAAAATCGTTCCATTACCTTTTATTTTATTGCCAGATAGCATTGTGATATCGCTTCGCCACACTGTCCACCGTCTCTTCCAGGTTTGCTCTAAAGAAGGAATGCACCTTTTCTGACACCCCAGGCATTAGTCGTGTCCGTCCTCTGATGCACGGCGCCATCCAACAGAGTGGTATCAAAGGTTATCACAATAATGGTATTTATCTTCATTTATAGTGCATTTTTAAGAGAAGTCACTTTTGATGCTTTGAACTCAGCCTCAGGACATCAAACACAGTCTTGATTACGAGGTGGTGAGACCTATACTATTACAGTATTGCACACTTGAAATCTGTAAAACCATCAGAGGCAAGGACGAGGTGGATATTTGGCTCATAATTTTCACTCTGCCCTCCACCATGCCATAATTTGGTGCCTTGTTTGAGTAAACTGCCGAAAGCAAATTCATTTTTGAAGCCAATAACTGGATCTGCTTCACCGTACCTTTCCAAAAACACGTCGTCTCTTTTCAGAGTCGATCAAAGTGGTTGAAGTCTCTAAAATTCAAAGCCTCCACCACTATGTCCGTTTCTTTCCTTATTTACTCAGAGCATTCTGCAACTTGCCGATCTGCATTCCCAATAATGAGGGAGCATTTTCGTCCATTTTTGGTGTTCCATTGGGATTGCCAAGAGTCGACCTTGAATTCTTATCGCTTGCGGTTCATTAAGCTACACGAAGCACACGGCAATATTGAATAGGAGAGCGATATACATGTATTGGTCGCCAAATAATTAATATTACTCTGGATTACAAGTTGTCAAGGCACTTTCCGCAACATTAACCATAACGCCTGTGCGACATCCGTGTGGATCAACTCAACTGACGTATTCTTGTATCGGACCCGACTTGAAAGTGTTGGTCACGCCAAGTCACTGTAACTCCACAGATTCCCCAAACCCAGGTTGGAAAGGCCAATAGTTCACGCCCAAGCCATGCAGCTAGCCATTGAAGGAATGGCCGCCTGGATAAGCGAGAGCCATGAAACGGTTCCAAATATTCGACCGTAGTATTGTGCTTACTGGGACTTGGAGGGCATAGCTTGAGATACATGATCCAACTAGAAACGGCGCGAAATGCTAGACTGAGGGTAAAACAAGCAAGGAAGACGGACCGGGTGTTGATGTAATCTGCGAGTGTTGTCTGACAATAACACAGCAAGTATTCAAGGGTTTTTGTCAACCCATAGGCGCCGTACAACGACCACAAGACCGAATCTGCAATAGGATCGATTAGAACCCCAAATGGTGCACTTATTTTACGGGCGCGTAGCCATCGAACCCGGCGCGCCACATGATCCGAGACACTCATGTTTGCTAAAGGCTGCACAACAAGGTCCCCAAATATCATGGCGGATTGATCAATCCTGGCCCCCGCTGTTTCTCCCCCACATTGCGACCTTCGTCCAAGAAGCATTCCTAACATATAGTCTTCGCATATATAGTTTGAAAGATAATCAATCCCTGAACGGTAAGAGGAACCAATTTCCGAACGTAGCGCAGTTACTCGGTCGAGGTGGGAACGTCGGAACATGCAGGATTTCCCTGTGACACATGGGAACTTGAGCATCGTATTGAGGGCGATATGTACTGTAGATGAGTTGCACAACAGGAATACCTCCTCCAAGATGTTTCCGTACTTGTCGCCAGGTACGCCAATCTTAAGCTCCCCCGTCTCATGTCTATTCGGAGGCTTAGAGTTTCTTTTTGGCTGCTTGTATCTCTTGCGTATACCAGCCTGTCTCCACGCCTCCCACTCCTGTTGCAGGCCTACAAACAATCTGGCGCTAATTCCGAGGGGTAGGTGATGTACAAGCCTATAACTTTGGTTTAATATGCCCCTAGTGCCACATAGCTTGTCTACCATTCTTCCACATACGCCTTTCTCTATCCAAACGTTGCAGTCAAGGATCCATATTATATCTGAACTTGCCTCTCGGTATGCTCGACTTATGTTCCTGATCTTCGGATTGGGGCCCAGTGTATTCTGCAAAGGGTCCTCATCCTGCAAATAAATTCGTAGGTCAGCTTTGGGAAATGCAGCTTTCATTCTCAATAGTGTCGGATAGCCTGGGTCATCTCGAGAAGGAATACATAAGCAGACAGTGATCCGGTCCGCTGGGTAAACTTGGATGAACGTCGAGGATAAACATTGGCCAAGAAAAGGGTCAAGGCCTTTGACGGGTCTAATTACAGTAACATGCGGTGCATTGATGCATTCTGACAATCCAGATTTGCCCGGGAGCTCCGAACAATATGTCCAACTATTTTGTATTAATGTAAGTCTCATTTCTAGCGCTGAATATTATGAGGGAAGGTTATGCTCACATTGGATAGTAACCCAGAAGAGAGAAAGCCAGAATGGCAATATACCAAACCGTGCAGGTTAAGCTCACTATAATCAACCAGGGAGAAATGTCAGGGCAATCGGACATTCTCATTATAGGGTAAATCTAGCATCAGTTTGAATATGTTCAATTTTAGTAGAGGTTGGTTCGGTGAAACGTATAGACTATTGCCTGTCCTTCAACCGCCGATTGCGTGTTCGGGCGTTATAAGCAATCGCCAAGGAGAATTGAAAAGGGAGATCGACTGTATTCCTACCTTATTCATGTAAATCTGACAAGTACAGCATATCTTGGGATGGTACATGTGATGGGTTAATTGCGCAAATTTCCAAGGGCTGCATGACCACTAAACTAATGCGTATTCTATTAATAGTTTACAATAAGTGTAACTTTACAAATCCGGGTCTATCATACACTAAATGGGGAAAATACGCTTTCAATTTCGTAGTTAAGGAGCAAAGCGAATCTGAGAGAAGTAGAAACCAGCAGAATTGTCAGCAGCATCCTCGGCAACGCACTCCAGTAAATTTCCAATTAATGATCTCGCGAAACCATGAGACCTTTTTGGATGGGCTTCAAGCTCTATTTACATTATGTAATTTTCGAAGAACGTCTTGTTCTAGTCAATAAACCCTATCAAATATACTATGTCCCTTAAGGGGTTGAACTGAAATTGAAACCAAATGGTTTAGTGCTCCAGATTCGACTTAACATGAACTTGAATTAAATTCCATAGCAGAAGAATATTTTGAACTCGTTAAGGAGGTATTCGTACCTATTTATGTTAAATCATTGAGGATGGATGGAAGAGATAAGCTATCGTGGAGGCAATTTATAGACCAACGTATGGGAATGGGAACAATAAAATGCTCATCAGTAAATCAATTTCCTTGTCTTAAATGCTCCTCCATCTACCTTTCTCGGTTAGGGTTAGGCTTCAGCCACTAAACACTTTTAACGCTATGCTATATAAATCATCTGGCATGTAATTCTTCCCCTGCTATAACCCTTCAATCATGGTAGACATCCCTTAAATTGTATCTACTTCTTATTGGGATCCAGCTCTGAGTGAAGTACCCACCTCAACATCAGACTTGGATGACTTTAGCCCTGATATGGTCGACGATATCTTTCTATCCCTTCTTACTGAACCTGATCTACTGTCCAATTTAAAGAATGCCACTCCCACAGTTGCCTCTCTGACAAAACGTATTTAAGAAGACTTTCCACTTATCGGGAGACAATGTTTAATTGCGGAAAAATGCTTTGCAGTACTTTTTTAAGGCTCTGCCTACCTCTTGCTAACCTGATTCTGGCAAGAATCAGTCTCATTTACTATGAGACGAAAGCTTTGTAAACTAGCAACCTGATTCATCCATTCAATTATAGGCAAGTTAGCTTTTACCCGATTTAGCCTAGTATCCAGTCGCTGTAGATTCGCATCTGATTCCTGCCTAGTCGATGGGTTGTCTGCCTCTGACATACAGCCTTTTAATGTTGGCTGTTTGACTATTTTGAAATTCAAGCGGCAGATAAGGCTTAATTTAAATTATAATAATGAAATTAACTTTTTAACTATATTTCCAAGGGCTCATATAATGGTATATAAAGCCTAGACTATCTTAAATTGCTCTATAGTAACTAGATAAATATCTATCGGAGGGACTTCCACATCACCGAAGCGAATGACGCCTCCTAGTCGAAGCTCCCGCGGATTCAAACCCAAAAGACATCAACACCTCAACCCGAAGGAAGCCACATGGGAAGCCTTGAAGGAAAAATCGAACGTTCAGTGTTCTAGTATGGCTATATAGCTTTATCTAAATATAAGATTACATCATAGAACTTCATGTATTTAAGTGAGCTCTCTAAGGGTAGGTAGTTTAGGAGAATGAGGCCTTCAGCATCACTATTCGAAGCATAGAGATATCCTGCAGAAAACGCTGCTCCGTCCGACAATATCCTTTAATCTAGATTAAGTTGTACAACAGCTTACTGCTTGGTTAGAGATATTAATATCGCCTTCGAGTCAATTAAGTAGTATATAATTAACCTACTTATAACTTATGTATGAGTTTGGAGTAAGGGATTTAAAATCAATATCGCGTACAGGGTTAGCAAAGGTGGCCAGCTCGCTTAATGAACTCAAATCTCATTACCCCCGCTACTAACAAACCCCACAGCCGAAACCCATATGCTGAATGACATGTATATCTCATGTCCTTAATTTCCAGCATGTATATATAATTAAGACCAAATCAACCCAAACCAATTCCACAGCAATCACTGGGTCATATATTTTGCCTCTCTTCCCACTCAAAGCATCGATATTGCGAAAGGGCATTCAGTTGGCAAAAGTAAGTCCCCATCTGTCCTGCCTTTCTTTAAGCTGACTAGCGAATCCAAGACACAACATTTCCTTTTTTTTTTATTTGTATCTTAGACAGCAACACGGCTCCAGGTCAATCTCCTTGATTTCTTCGTGATGGCAATAAATACTCAGTACAAAACCGACAGTGGAAGATGCTAATAATGTTCCCTATCAAGTCTATGTATTTAAGTGAATAGTATATTATCAAGAATAGCTAGAAAACATTTGCTTCAAAGTTTGGAATATTAAAGCGGTAAACCAGAGCTCAGTATTGACGTTATTCCAATCTCTCAAGCATATTGAATTTCTCATGACGCTGAAGCATGCCTTCAACCATCCACACACAGTCAGTATAGATATTTAGGTCCCGCGCTCCGCTTCTGGAGTGTAGAATATGTCAGTAATTCAACGGTGGACAGCGTTTTACTAATTTATGGTCAATAACTGAAAGTCCTTACTGGTAACCATTTTGCCACTGTGAGTATCCAGATCAGGGGTTCACTCATATCAGTAAACCTATATCCAATTACCCCTTTGCAATCACCGCAAAGTCATTTGCGGGTGAGCAAACTGAAAGAATGAGAGCCACAAAACTCCCAAACTGGACTAATGGTGTCAAGATGAGGGCTACCCCTACATGAAGCATCATGGTAAATACCGCTGTGCAGCCTGCATCCACATCCTGCAGAATAGATGCCACGGCTAAACCATGAATATCAATGGTAATGTTCCCTAATATCCAGAAGAATAAAGTGCGTGATATGGATACTCTATGCGGCTGAACAGCAATGAATATGACTCTGTCGCGTAAGTTAGAGTTACATCAACGCTCAGGAGTATTGAGACCTATTACATACAAAGAATGTTGAACCAGAGGTCCTATCATATTAGCCGCCATAATGCAGGCAGCTTGCCAACCTCCAATTGATAAAATTCCTGTATACCATCTCCGGCGCTGTTCCACGAAGTCGGAAAAAGTCTTAGGGGGTTGCTCGCGTGCAATGGCGTGGACCAACCCGAATTTGAAACCAGATCGTTCGGCCTTTTACCATGTCAGCAGCAGAAAGGCGCCCAGGTCCCGGAGTCATACCTGAGACGAGAACCAATAATCCTCGGCGAGACATTCCGTATTCCATGTAATTGTGTCCTCTACTACCCCATTGATTAGTACAAAGGAACCATGCATCCCTCCATAAAGCGGGCGTTGGAATAAGCGAAGGGTGAATTGAAGGTGACCAAAGTCTTGTAAAACTCTCAATATCTCAGCTGTGGTCAAAAATGGGTTCACCCAATAATTATGCGTGTTATAGTATATAATTCCCTTGCAATGTTGTTAATACCGAGCCATAGGGGTTAAAATTGGGGGATATACCATCCCAATATCTTCAACACGATTCTGGATGAAATCGAAACAAGCCTCAATGCAATCCTCATCTATTATTGTCTCTTCATCTAGATGAAGTATCCAGTCTTCATCTTGCTTATGCTGTCTTCGAAACCACTCAAGTGCTCGCGCCTTATATCTTGCATGAGCCGGCCGAAAAGAATGTGGAACCTCGACCAGATTCACGAAGTTAGGAAGTGATCCACGTAGGCAATGCTCGAATTCATCAACCACTACATGAAACTCGGTGTTTGGATATTTTGCTAGTAAGTGCCAGTGTTTAATTGAGTTCATCAGTGCCTACTTAAGATGTAAGCCTCAGCAAAAGCTCATTCTGAATGAATTCAAACCTGAACATTCGTCGCTTTTGTGACTAGGCAAATTTTCAGGACACTGAAAGGTCTCTGTTGAATCGGTTTCTTGTTAACTGATGGTGTAATAGACATGAAAATTCCCAGCAGAGGAGAATACTTCGAAAGCAACGACAGGAAGCAAGGCGCATGGGCACAAAGCAAGAAAGTATTGTCGACAGCCCGGGCTGACTCTTGATATACCACTATGGCATAGATTCCGCTCCAAATTGACAATCCATACAGACCTATTGAAAAGGTTAGCAGCGTCTAATTTTCAAGATGCATAACTTGCCAACAAATATAATAACGACTGAAGGAAATGAAAAGAGCCAGCGATAATCAATCATCTGAGGAAATGCCCGTTTTGGCATATCTGACCTGACTATTGTACGGAAGAACTGAAGATGCCTTTTTCTTGTTTTTCTTTTTTCTTTTTTTTTATAACGCGGACTGTGGTGCTCGGATATATGTTATAACATATGAGATAAATTAAGTTGCTCCATAATATGAGAACGCTTGGATTGATTTCTTCATACTTCTAAAATAAGTAGGGTAAAAGCCAATACTATGCGAGTAGACTATTAATATTACTAGCGGCTGTATTTCCAGATCCATAACTTTTCACTTCATTATTATCTACCTAATTCTTCACTCTATGTAGATAACTCTTTCCTCAGCGCCCACATTAGTTAGGTTGGGTCCTGTTATAGTGGTGATAGTAGTTATAGGAACAAATGTTGTGATATATCAATAATTCAGCCTAAGTGGTTGTCCACTATTTACAGATCAGTACTGTAGCTGGCGGCCTGAAGAGATTCATTGGTCCATTACAAATATTCTCCATATATTATTTAAGAGACACGATAGTTGTTTTGGTATGTGATATCGCTCTGATATCATGCTACTCACTACCTTTGATTGGCAAAATCACTGTTGTTCGTTCCAAATTTAGTAGTCGTCGTCATATTCATTTGAAAAATTACCCCACCTTAAACCTTGTCTGTGTCCACACCCCCCATGTACAGGAAAGCAATTACCTATTAGAAGAGGAGTGCTTATTGAAATCTATCACAGAGTATCTCTTGATAATTCCTTAAATATAGAGGATAAACAGTAATAGTTTCAACATATACTTCGCATTGCAGGGGTAGCGAAGGAACTTATCTCCATAAAGGGACTGGTGATAAGCCTTGTCGTCCCTTACATTAATTTTACATGGTAAGTAATACTCCAGGGGGCTAGTTAATAAGTTAACTCTCAGCCAGGATATTTCATCTTTAAGGGCAATGCTGGATGGCCTAATTTATAATAATACCAGGAGGTTTTTGTGAGGTAACAAGCTGTGGAGTTACATATCCCCTCCTTTAAAAGCTTAAACTTAGTTGAATCTTTCATATTCCATAGTTGAAAGTCAGGTGAATCAAGGAGTGTCGCAATGTTGTCATCCTGTTCTCTAAACACAGAGGGGCAGCTCGGGCCGCTGGCCAAGAATTGTTATCATGGTTTTGATTTTACACTACTTTTTGAGGAAGCGTTCCTTTCAATTTCATTATCGTTGGTTTTTATTCTCGCAATTCTCGTAAAGCGTCTGCGGAACCGCAAATATGCCCCCAGAGCTATGAAAGGATGGTTATACTGGGCAAAGATTGTATGTCCTTACCATGGCGAACGACATTCTATCTTGTATTGACAAGTCTCTACAGTCTCTTCACATTGTCCATTCCAGTCTTCAATTCTTCATCCTTTTATTGTGGGCATTTTCATCAACTCCTCACACCAATTTGAGTATCCCAGCTACGGCTTTAGGGTTTGTGGCATCAATATGTTGTCTCTATGAATCTCATCGCGAACATTGTGGGTCTGTTGAGCCGCCAAAGGCTCTGACGATTTACTTGTTTCTTAATATATTATTTGATACGCTTCGAGTAAGAACACTATGGGCCGTCTTAGGAGGCCAAAAGATCACGATAGTATTTATCATGTCCATCGCTTTCAAGCTGAGCATACTGGGCTTTGAGTCAGTGGGAAAGGGAAATCTCATAAACCAAGAGTATCTTCAAAGAACAAGCCAAGAGCAGATCGCAGGATATGTGAATCGTGGCCTGTTTGGATGGGTGAATGAATTATTACTTACCGGAGCAAGGAATAAGTTAAGAATAAACGATCTGATGCAAATTGATACCAGATTGACTCCAGAAGCCGCTGTTGAGCACCCGCTGGCGATTCATTGGAGAATGAGTATGTCGAGTAGCTGTTCGCATTGGATAATAGCTAATATACTAGCAGGAAACCGCAAAGGAAAATATACCCTAATTTTCTCTATTATTTTAACACTCAAGCGGGAATTCTTGAATGGAGTTTTCCCGCGCCTCTGCCAGGTTGGTTTCACTTTATTGAAGCCATATCTTCTTCGGCATGTCATCAAATTTTTCGCCACTCCAAGATCGCATCGCTCGGGTGATTATGGAGTGGCACTGGTAGCAGCGTTTGTTTGTATTTTATTTGGTTATGCGGTATGTATCATCGGCTTTTTAGCTTTATAAGACAACTTTGGCTTAGCCGTCGCAGATCGCAACCTCTCAGGCTCAACATCGGGCCTGTCGCATGGCGACAATACTGCGAGGTAGGCTTGTAAGCATGATCTACGAGGACGTCCTATCATCTTATAATGATGGTGGCAGTTCTCTTTCAATGACCGTCATGAGTACGGATATAGAAAGAATAACCACAGGGCTGTTGACAATTCACGATGTCTGGGCCTCATTACTTGAAATTCCACTCACCTTCTGGTTGCTTTACCTCGAGCTCCACGAAAGCTGCTTTGCTCCTATCCTCATATCAATAGGTTCGTTATTTAATTTCCTTTTTCATGATATCCTAGGGACATATATGCTAAATGGGAGGCAACAAAATAACTAGTTTGTGTTGTCATGGTACTGCCGCTCCTTGTTATAGCAGGAAAGCGACAGACTACTTGGATCAAAGCTATTACGAAGCGCCTGGGCCTCACAGTAAAGATGATAGAGTCGATTAAGGGGATCAAAATGTCGGGAATGGATGTCCACCTTCTCCAAGTGATCTCCATTCTACGTCAAATCGAAACCCACAAGTCTGCACGTTTCCGCTCAATTCTAGCCATGATATTTACAATTAGTAGGTGTAAATCTTCGGAAATCTACCCCTTTTTGGTCCTTAAACCTTGTAAATCCGTTGTTTTAACCGCACAGTTAGCTTCCGTGCATCGTGTTCTCGTTCCTGTGTTAACATACACACTGTACGCCATTCTCTCTTCCAGGGATAAGGGACTAGGCCCTCTGAACAGTGAGCGAGCATTTTCGTCGCTTGCCCTATTGGATCTTGCTGGATTTTTTACCGTCAATTTCCTTCTCGCTGGCGCTCACCTCGTTACAGCTGTATCATCGATAGGTAACATTCATAAATTCCTTGTCCAGTCTGAGTTAAAAAATAGCACATTAAGGAAGAAAATACATATACAGGGAGACAATATGATGGGGCTTTGTATTGATGCGAAGAACGTTACTATCGCGTGGCACACCAAGGGTACTCCTATCCTATGTGATTTGACATTCCAGGTTGAACGAGGGACATTCACCATGATAACAGGCCCCATGGGCTGTGGGAAAACCTCCCTTATTCGTTCATTGATAGGCGATGTTCCATACATCAGAACTGGGGAACTATCAATGATATTTGGCAAAATCGGCTACTGTGGTCAAACGCCTTGGATAATGGATACAACGCTGAGAGATAATATTATAGGATTTTCTGAATTTGATAATGATTGGTATCTACAGGTTCTTAGCGCCTGTGATTTAACCTACGACATCAAAAGACTAGGCCAGGGTGATCAGACTGCGGTTGGTAGCAACGGTGTGTCACTTAGTGGTGGGCAAAAGCAGCGTGTGGTAAGCTAATTCACTAGTGACTTTATTCAGCCATCTAATGTCAAGAACTCCAGGTGCTAGCAAGAGCAGTTTATTCCAAGGCTAGGCTTCTTCTAATTGATGAAATATTTGGCTGCCTAGATCCTTTAACAGAGCAGCACATCATCAGCTCCCTCTTTGCACCAGAGGGACTACTCAGATTAACAGGAGTCACTGTTGTTATGGTGGCCAGCTCAAGTTAGTCCATCTCGGTACCTAAAATTTGATAGAGTATACTGATTATTAATATATTTACTAGGGCGCTGGTTATCCTTGGCTGATCAAATTATTGATCTTCATGATCATCACCCTGCACAAAAGAGCGGTAAAGAAAGTGGAAGTGAAACGATACCCTCATCTTCTACCCTTTCAGCGCCAATCAGCAACATCCAAATATCAGAAGTGGAAAAGCATGCTAAATATAAATTTACAATGGAGCAAACACTCCCCAGCCATGAGCACTTTAAGGGCTGGTCAACTTATAGATATTACTTTTCAAATGTTCCATGGTACTCGTGGTTCATATTGTTCAGTTTGTTGAGTATATGTGTGGCTGGGTTGTCATTTTCCTGTGAGTGTTTAATTTATCTCTCTCTATTAAGCTGATAGGTACTAAATCCTTATAATTGTAAAGCTATGTGGATAAAATGGTGGGCAGAAGACAATGACAAGTATTCAACACATGATGTTAACCAGCGCCTGGGAGTATACTGGGCCGTAACTGGTTGTGTAATTGTGTTGCTTGTTATCATCCCACGGTATGAAGATTGTTCTTATGGAATCAATCATTTTATAGCAGTAACTAATAGCACCCGAACCAAGATATTTATTACTGAACATTATAGCCCGTATAATGGTGATTATACATCAACATTTACTCCTCACATGCCTACGGTATGAGACATTCTTCTGCTAATCTAACTGCTATCTAACTGGATATATATAAAAAGCGCCCCAATGTCATTATTTTCGTCGGTTAACTGTGGGTCCATAATAAACCAGTGAGTATATTTCCCCCCAATAGTACACAATAACATATAGTATGCTGATCTCACATTGATTGTAAGTTTCAACCAGGATCTGGAAGTAATTGACTTCGACCTTCCATTTTCACTATTTTGTGCAACTACCGGTGAGTGAAACAGACTTCTCCATACAGGATAACAATGAGGTAATACTGCAACAGAAGGTTTCCTGTGCTTTTCACATCTAATAATTGCAACCACTCTCATACCGTACATATCCCCAGCGATAGTGGTCCTCGCAATTCTGTTTCTACTGATACAAAATTTCTATCGCCGAACCTCAAAACAGTTGCGCTTGCTCGATCTTGCAGCAAAAGCCCCTCTTTTATCCATATTCTTAGAAACAGTAGCAGGGGTAGCTATAATTCGTGCATTTCAGTGGCAAGAGAGGTACAAGGCTTTGAATTATCTGAGGCTTGCCGAGTCACAGAAGCCATTTTACTTACTATCCGCCGCTCAGAGATGGCTAGATCTTGTCCTGGACTTGACGGTCGCTATTCTTGTGGTTTTGCTCTTAGTGACTGGGATCATGTTGAAAGATGAGATCTCTCCTAGTGCTATTGGCTTAGCTTTAGTAAGCATGGTGAGTCTTAGCACTAACGCAAAGTCCCTTATGCTCCACTGGACCAATTTCGACAACTGCCTTGGGGCAGTAAGTCGTGTTCTCGATGTCATATCTCAAACGGAATCGGAGAAACTGCCGGAAGAGAATGGAGACTTTCCACCATCCATTTCTGAAAATGTCTATATCAAGTTTGACAGAGTCTCGCTATCACTAAAGTAAGTGCCCCTGTAGCAACTTCAAAAACTGGCGCTAATGCATGACACGTACGAGAAGCTCGCAGCAAGTATTGAGGGATGTGTCTTTCCATGTATTGCGAGGCGAAAAGCTCGCAATATGTGGGAGAAGTGGAAGGTAAGCCCCCAAGCCATGACATATGATAATGAGGTTAAACGATCATTCATATTGAGAAAACCAGTGGCAAAAGTACACTTTTATCAGCTCTACTACGTCTTAGCGATCATTCAGATGGTTACATATTCATTAACAACGTCAATGTCTCCACAATAAGTCGCGATCAAATCCGTGCCACATTTTCTACTCTCCCGCAAGAACCTTGTCTATTATACGGCCGTCCAATCCGGGAAAATATTGATTTCTTACGTAGAAAAGACGACAAGGAGTTAATAACCGTCCTTCAGAAGCTAAACATATGGAGCTTAATCCGGGAGAATGGTGGGCTCGATAGCGATCTCTCCGAGGAAACATGTTCGAAAGGTCAACAACAAATTTTGTGTATGGCAAGGGCTTTGATAAAAGGAAGTGATACTCTGATTGTTGATGAGGCCACAGGCTGGTAAAGACCCTTGGTAGACGCCCCATTCAATGCAGCCTGGTAGCTGACCAAAGCAGTCTCGATCGTGCGGATGAGGACTTGATACAGAGCATAATCCGCTCGGAATTCAAAGGTCATACAATTATTGCAGTAACTCACAGGATCGGTACCATTTTAGACTTTGACAGGGTGGTAGTGATGGAACAGGGGGAAGTTGTCGAAATCGGCTCGCCAAACACGTTACTTCTTGAACCAAGCAAGTTTTCAGAGCTATATAATGTTTGGAAGAAATGGAATTAGCAGCTCCATCCGTTTCGTCCCACATAATCCTGTTGCAGATCACTGTTCTTTCCACCATAATCCGCTCTTGTGGTTAAGTAATACTTTAGTTTGGGATAATTCAATTGTAATAATTAACTCTGAATAAAAATAAGTAGAAAGGAGGTTTTCCACTAGCTTGAGTTTGATGGACACATAACATTAAATTTGTATATGCCGTCAAAACAATAACGCTTTAAATCCCACTAGCAATATTTGTTACTGATCTCATGTCATAATACCACTTACTTACATTCATGGTCCTATCTTCAACGCATAGGAGGCTATCTTGTGGGGCCCAGTTGAGGTTTAATTGAATCCATGGAATGGTGAATCAAAGCGCCAAGCAAAGGGATGGTATAGGAATTTTGAAACGGGTCGAAATTGCTAAACCACCCACGTACCATCAAGATATGATTTCACATTCACAAACATATAAAGAAAGTTTTACATCGAGATAAAATATACTTTAGTTACATTTTGACCGGATTTTATTGGAGTCACCTCGAGAAGGATCACAATCTAATGTTTTCTTCCACGGCAGTGGAAATGCCCCGGGTCAAGAAATATATCGCCTTACCTATTCTACCAATGGAATAATATTATCTGGCGGGAGATATTGTGGACTTAAATGTATATCAGGCAACATGATTTTCTCTGGTATTAGATGGACTTTTTTGACGATAGGATATCTGGATTACACATTTTAACAGTCGAAGGAGGCTTCGGAGTTGGACTAATGAATAGGGTCAAAATCTCGATGTTACGTATGTTCTAGCTACGCAATCATAGAACCATTATGGGGTTGTTTGTTAAAAGCACAAAACGTGCGTCTTCGCCAGCAATCAATGGGCACGCTATTGGCCTTTCTCTCGTGCTAAATAGGGCGTTCAATCGGCCTGGTCCCCACAACTTCATAGCTTAATTATCAACGGTAGGACCACCGTAGCTGCAGTATGTTGGCGATCTGATCACATGCTGATAAAACGCGGTCGAGATCTTCTTTTGTATGGCTCGCGGAGACGCAGAACCGGGCTCGAGACAAGAGCGGCGCGGTGGCCGGATAGCCAATGACGACCACAGAGATTTTGCGAGACCGCATCTCGCGTGAGAAGGCAGCCATCTTCGCAGGATGTAAGAGAAGTGCTGGGATTATGGGTGAATCTTCAGCACCGTAAACCGCATACCCTAAGCGCTTGAGTCCACGCCGAAGGTAACGGGAATTAAACCGCAGCTGCTTTAGCCGTGCCTCGCCTTCCCCAGGTGTACCACCAGCACCATTGATGATCTGGATTGCTGACAGAATCTGGGCGAGAATGGCTGGAGCTGGCGCCTCGCTATATATAACAGCAGGGTTGGTCGCTCGAAGCTTACTGATCACCTCCCCGCTTGCGGCAATATAGCCACCATTAGCACCAAAAGATTTAGTAAATGTGCCCATCAAGACATCTACCTTCCTAGGGTCAATATTAAAGTAGTCGCAGACGCCCTTACCGCGAGGCCCAATAGCACCTATCGAGTGTGCTTCGTCAATGAAAAGGTAAAATTTGTAACGTTGCTTCAAGGCAACGAGCCCGGGAAGATCGCAAAGGGTACCTTCCATAGAATAGAGCCCCTCAACGATAACCAAAACCTTATCCCATTTGGGCCGATGGTGGAGAGAAGCTCGTAGCTTGTTTTCTAAGTCGCCCAGGTCGTTGTGCTTAAACACAGCAATCGTTGCACCAGAGATGCGGGTGCCGAGCCGAATTGATGAATGGTTTAACTCGTCGGACAGGACTAGACAACGCTCATTGACGAGCGCTGGGAATACATTGGAATTTGTAGGGAACCCCATTGAGAAGATTATTGCTGCTTGCTTGCCCACAAAGGCGGCCACTTGGTTCTCGACTTCAATATGCAGGCTTTCCGTACCTACCTCTGCGCGGGAACTCGTAGCTCCGACCCCATGTGACCGGATTGTGGTTTCTGCCGCTTGCGCGCAGGGGCCACTGGACTGAGCGAATCCAAGATAATTGTAGGATGCGAGATTCAACGTTTTAGTGACTGATTTACTGGTGCTATCAACGAGAGAAATGTGTCGACCAGGAACACCGGTGGTAACGCGCTCAAAGCAGTCGGCCATACGCGAATGGAGACGACGGAGATAAAAATTATCGAACCCTGGGCTGAGAGGTGCATATCCATTGTGACACTCCAGATGACGATAGTTTGCCGCGTAGAATCGCTTCCCAAAGTAATCACGAATCAGGCCCACTCCAACGAGGATACCATAACTGATGTATGCTGTCCCACGATAATAGAGGGGAATACGCTCAGAGGCTTCGGCCAGGGCTTCGGCCTCTAGACTTGCAGTGGACCAATATCCAGGTCCTATTTTTCTTGGAGCAAGTGCAGTAAGGCACTTGGTCCTCTCCCTGGGCCATGTCCGTGGTATCATCAGTCTTAACCAACTCATCGTACGATACCCCATCATCACTGCCAATATCACAGATACCACAACTGCCATCATATTTGCATGTAACCGAAGCTTTTAGATAAAGAATTCAAGTCACCCGAGGACGAGTCAAAGCGAATGTATTGGGAAAATATCTTGTCTGTGGGCCGCTGAGAGCAGAGTGCTGATTTCATACTCATAAAGCAGATACAAACCTTGTGGGCCAAAACTGCTAGTAGCTAGTACAAAGAGTTTTTGCGGATAATAAAATGATCCTCAAGGCCATTAGAGAGCCAAAGGTGAGAAAAGGATGGATTTTTTTTTTTTTTCCAGATGGAAGGACTTTGGCCGCGCATGCTGCACGCGGAGTGACTGGTAGTTCTGACTTATCACATCCCTGGCAGGTTTACCCAGTAGTCCTTAAAGGGCAAGAAACCATAGACCATAGCCCGTCATTTCTCCTTTCTCGTGCCCGTATCCTATTATTGTATAGAAGCGTAGAAGTGGAAACGAAAAGGGCACACATTTTTGCAATATGCAGGCCAGCTACGGTAACTACTATAGGTACCCTCAGTGACTGTGGAAAGAACCGCATATATCCTATGTGGATAAATAAGTAGACCTTGCCTCACGAAGGCTGTCTTGATAAAAAAACAAAACCTCTCTTGAGAGGAACCTCTTGTGAGTCGCAGGCAACAGGTGGGTTCCCCCTGAAAGCAGCGTCGAATTAAGGCAGGACATACTGTAACATAAGACATTACCGACAAAAGTACAGGCAGACTACCGGAAAGGATAGCCTTGTCCCGTAGCTCTCAGTTGGCAGATAAATGACCACGTTGAGCGTAGGGTGACAAGCTGCTTAGCAAAATAATGTTTTGTAATTATCGGGATATATCAATGCAATGACTCATCAGGCCAAGTAACGTAATCCACCACTGAACGGGACACACCACCGAGCGGGACACACCCATTTCCCATACAAAATAGCACTTTTTATATTCAGTATAGTCCAACAACCAAGTAATATATATGTCAGATAAGAGATTTTAAGTATTATACATACTTTCAAAATGTGAAAACCTCTTCTATAAACCCTTTTCCAACTAATTTTATCCTAATATTTGAGGAAATAATAAATTGCCAAAAAAACAGCTGTAATATACAATATCTTAGAAAGTACTCTAATTTAGAATTTAAAAGCAATAAATTACTGAAATATATCCTTTATCTTAAAGGATTACTTATAGTTTATGTTTCTTACTCTCCTGGTTGTTAAGTTATAAGGTATACAAAAAGTGCCATTTTGTATGGGAAATGGGTGTGTCCCGCTCGGTGGTGTGTCCCGTTCGATGGTGGATTACGTTAGTAGATGCTATGCCCGTTGAAGAAGCCCCTGTACATATGATGTACTGCAGATGGCCAATAATCTGCTGGTAGCATTTAATCTAGTGATAAGTCAATTAATTATCACTCTTGACCTGTTCAAGTAGCTTACCCTTCCTAGACCTTCAGGGGTGATAGATCGCATAAATATTTATAACAAATAAGGTTAATGTAAATTATTTAGGTTTATGCATAGCCCCTTGGTCATGCTTAAAAGTAAAACCAATTTTTGGGATGAATGTGGACTCTCTACTCTGGTACCTTCCCTAGCCTGATAAAACACGAATTTGGAACAGACACAATACCATCGGTACATTCATATCCAGACAGCCTGTCCGGGCACCGCTGAAACTCAAAATTCCAAACCATCATGACAAAGAAAAGTCGCAATCGCAGGTATCCAAGGCGTCGCCCATAGCAGCCGCGGCCACCTCCACCAAATGCAGTGACGGGATGAGCACGCCTGTTGAATGCCTCATCTGTATTGCATTGATCTGAAGGAACGAGCCATCGCTCTGGGAGAAACTTACTTGCTGTGGACTCATCCACACACTCGTACCGTTTGTTTGTCGTAGAATTGCGGGATGACGTGCTGCGACTTTCCTCATCCACATCATATAAAGGATACATAAAGCCCGCCCCCTTATCAATAATGATAACTTCAGTTCCCTTTGGGATAGCATGACCCAGAAGAACTGTATCGCGTCGAGTAATCCGAGCAAGCATAACAATAGATGCGATCCGTAGGACTTCCTCGATTACAGCATCTAAATACGCCACGGGTGTCTTGATGATTTCGGACTCTGTAGGCATCCGTTTTTCAGTGACTGCAGGCATGAAGGCATCTCGTAACGCATGCCTTAGGCGACTCTGCACCGAGTTGTTATCCGACAACATTTTCAGCCCCCAACAGAGAACAGTCCGGGTAGAATGGGTATCAAGAGTAAAAAAACCAGATATCTATGGAGTAAATCAATTATTCGCCGGTTACTAAACTTGTAGGACTATATTAGGGAATTTTCAACTCGGGGAACCCATCTTACCTCTTCCTGCACGGCTGGGGAGTGATATAAGGGCTTTCTCATATCCTTCTCCGCCGCAAGATGCTCATGGAATACCACAATGTCCACTGCAGACCGAACCCAAGATGTATCGCCATGAGTATACTGGTTGAGATTGCTCACAGATTTCTTGATTGCTGCCGTAATAAAGGTTTTCTTAATTTGAATTATGCGGGAGAGTGTGGGCATCTTGCCTAGAAAATATCCTTTTAAGCGCGGAATTGATGACGACGTTATATAGTCCACTGCATTCTCGAATTTAACAAAGGCATTGAACACTTTGTCATGTGTTGGTGGAGCAAAGTTGGCAATTTCTTCAGCGCCTTCTTCATTTTCGGAAGAGTAAGGACTTTCAAAATACCTGGGCTGGGCCTGGATCCACTCGGGTGCATGCTCCCCAAATGTCATGGAGAATGCTGCGTCAAGGACAGAGCTTTCAACATCCTCCACTGCCCGGAATGCCCGACCATTGGCGAGTATCATCTTGGTGTTCCAGACGTCGATTAATTTAAGAAAGGAAGCATATATCCTGGGTAAGGCTGTGGTTTCCAGAAATGTGCTTGTCATTAGCGGCTGAATCAGTTGTCGACGAGCTTTCCACTCGGGCCCGGTTGGCATGAAAAATTGCTGATTTCCCATGCCCCAAGACAGGAAGTCTGCTGTTTGAGGCGTACGGTCAAAATCACAATCCCGACGGAGAACATCCATGGCCTCTCGAGCATCATTGAGCAGCACAATAGGCCTGCTGCCGAGGCCTGGAAAGATTTGACAAATGGGACTCTCCAGCGCCTTTGCATGCTGGGCTAATATCTTTCGAAGTTCTGGTTTTCGCGACAGACCCGATAGGACGGTGGAGAAGTCGCCGAACACCCGTTGTGCGCTGATAGGGTTGTAAGGTATGCCAGGAATTGGTTTTGGCAGTAGCCAATAGCGAAAACAGAGGACGCATAAAATTAGAGAGCATAGTATAAGGACGTTAAGGCACATGGAATACTCTCCTATAACTGATAGGATGTTGAGTATCGCTAGGAGACTCATGTTGAAGCACTGATGAAACGGTATGAATGAACGCCTGCTTTCGTATTTACGCTATTTCACTCCTTCACTACGAGCAGAGTAATAGAATATTTATACGGTCTATATGACAGACTGGAGACACTATCTTAACCGGTTTCTTGCATCCTCGCCTCCAATAACGTTCGGAAAGCGCCTCTCCTTGGATAATTTTCTGGGAATTAATTACGACTACGGGTTTGAATCACTCAAGTACACTAGCTACACTCATGCAGCCGAGATGAGACTCTCCATGATTGTGAATCATTAATACAATCAATATTTGCGATCGACACGCTATTGCATGAGACCTATGTCACAGCAAAAATGTTATTCAACCCCTGCATATGCCCTCAAATACACATGAGGGAAGCATAGCGTGGAATATCTAGGCTCCAGTCGACATGTAAGATTCTCTCTGTGTAACTTTGGTGATGCATGCGTAGCATGCCTCCTATAAAAGCAAAAGTGGCGCGTTTAATATCAGCGCTGTAGATCTTAAGCATTTCAAGGCTATGCACTGGCTTTGGTGGGATGTGGAATGTTATGTGTCGAGTGTCACCACAATCACTGTGGGTTTATTCAGAAACTGGCAAATGTTAAATGCTCTTTGTTTTTATACAGTACATCTTGTTCCTGGTTGCATTTGCGTGGCAGATGGCAAACAAAATACATCCATAGGCAGCCATCAGGTGCGACAACTTCAGGTTATTAGGAAGTGTTGAAAATAATTGGCGTCATTAAGGTGAGTTGAAATAAACTGATATCAACGTGTATCAATATTGTGGATGTGACCACATCATTGGCGACATTGTTTCGAATTTGTGGACGGATATTGTAGGGGCGAAAACTATCGCAGGCACCTCAAAGGCCATTGTAGTTATCAATTCCCTACGTTGCCCACAGCGATCAACATAAGGTCTACGCAATTCACTGCCTTGTCACTCACATCCTGACAAGATAGCCATTCTCGGCATATAGGGTTACAACTGCAATTGTGTCCATGGATTTGTCATCAGGGTTTGAAAGAGCACTTGTTGGGACCTCCACTGCGTCCCTGTCGGCGTGCTGGTTTGATTATGAGGCACTGGGGCTGCTAGGAAATCTTCTAGGATTAGAGCTTTACCAAAGTCTCGTGTCACATCCGGGGCCTCGCAGGCATCATCATCAAGGAGAAGAATCGGTTTTGCAAATGGCCATGGATAGGGGCTTCACCGAGGCATCCCGAGCCATATTCCAACAAAACCAGGCTTTTTTAGAACCTCATTACCTCCACATCTAGGTACCAAGAGTGCCTAAAGAGAATTATATCAATCATTTCATCAAAATATTACAGAGAATTTCGAACAGAAAAATATAATGTTTTGTCTAGTGTGGTATATCACCCCTTTGTAATTCCAAACCTCAAGCTTATGGGAGATTTTCATAGTGAGTAAATACTTGCATAATCATGGTTTTACAAGGTATGAAATCGTCTCCATTACTTGTTAATGTTTGAGCTTTGAGAATCGCACAACAAAAGATAGCGCTTTAATCATTAAAAAAGATTCATTCTGTTTGAGCCAACTGATACAACAAACATCCTGAAAATAGAGGCCACTCGTATATGCTAAAGCTATTGGCATGCTCAACTCGATGATCATTGCATCTAATATAATGACACAGACAAAGGCTAATTAAATTTGCAAAGAAAAATAACATGGAGCAACAGGTAAGACCTTTTTACAATGGTTCAGTATGCAAACTTCTCAGGTTATACAGCAAAGGGAGTAAGCATATTTAGCCTGCCAAATTCGCCAATCTAGCTGGAATAACCTTTTCTCCCTTGCAGGGGAGTGGATATATAAAGCCAATGTACGGCAATAATTGAATAGTCGATGTGTCCTTGCAATTATTGACTGCCTTTGGAGAGTATTGGTTGGGCGAGTGCCAGAAATTCATTTCTCACTCAAATTCTTGTTCCTGACAGGAGCCATTTACTCCTTATTCGGGTATTGATTATATATGAATGCACTCATGAATAATTATCCCAACACGTTGATTGGGAGGAACATAGTAAAAGTTTTCCACGCTGCACGCTGTATGCGAGATGGTCTGACCAATTAACTACATAAAAGACCCATGTATTTAGGACATTCCTTCCCAGACCCCATAGCATCATTCCATTGTATTAATTTAAATAAGATAAACGGTTCGCGTTCCCCTTAAATGAGATTTGCCTCCTGGTAATCCCTTCTGATTTTTAGTTAGCTGTATCCCGGCACAGAATATCATAGTGAAGGTTTAACACCTGCCCTCAAATTTCTAATTCTGCATATCCTGGCCTTCTACGTTATCCTGTTGCCTCCAATATGAAAAAACTGGCTATAAATCCACAAACCACGAAATCCCATTTTAGGACAGAGTCCAATACGGCGTTTCGGATTAAAAGAACGCCCAGCTGTACGCGCGTTCCCCTATCACCCATGATATACCCTGCCCGGGTCTGATTCCATACTGATGAACCCAATACTAAAATGGGAGTGAGATACGCATTGGCACAATCCTGATTGATTTGTAGGGATCTTTATGTCAATAGTATGTATCATAAGTGCGTCTCCATTACTTTCGGCATGGGCGAAGCAAGCGAGAGACGCGGCTTTCTACCTCCCGTATTATGACTCGTCTACCGACAGCTTTGGAAAGGGACGGAACGATGTATATTATGTGATAGGCTGCACCATTGCCCTCACAGTCATGGGCACCTTATCAAGACGCTTAGCGTTTGAGCCCATTGCCAGGCACATGGGGCTGAACCAAGCGAAGGCCAGGCGGTTTTCAGAGCAGGCGTGGCTGGGACTGTACTATTTATCCATGTGGACACTGGGAATGGTGAGTAATGGATATTTCGTTGATTTTCTTAGTTAGTCTTGCTGCTTGCTGCTGAGATTGATTATCCTCTAGTTTATTTGGGTACGGTCCGACTACTGGAAGGAAACCCGAGCACTGTTGATCACATGGCCGTCCAAGCAGCTGAAGGGGGACTTGAAGTTTTATCTTCTGACAAGTCTTGCTTTCTGGCTCAACCAAATTTTCTTAGTCCACATTGAGGAGAGGCGTAAAGATTACATATTGTATATAGCGCATCACACCGCCACAGCAACAATTTTGTGGACAGCCTACGTGTATGGTGCCCATGACGTAGCCCATGTAGTATCAAACCTGATGGAAGCTGCTGACGTCTTCTTATGCGTATGTTGACCAATGCCGACACTGGTGCGTGATTAAAGCTGACTTTAAACGCAGATAGCAAAAGTTCTCCGGTATTGGGATTGGCGAACCAGTGGAAATGTGGCATTGGGACTTTTTGCGGCAGTGTGGTTCGCAACTCGGCATGTTGTTTACGTGTGGCTACTCTGGGTTCTCATCCAGGACATTGGGACCAGGAAGGCATATGGGTGTTACTCTGATAAGGCAGAACGAGTGCATGAGCATAGCGGAGTCCAGGTACCTTGGGCTTACCTAGCTCTCCCTTTTGTGAACTTGAAGGCCACAGTATGCATCACTCCAGCAGTCAAGTGGTTTTTCCTTTCCATTTTGATATCTTTCGAGCTTATGTCCATGTTTTGGTTTGGAATAATTCTCAAAGCAATTATAAGGGCATTGAATAAGGGTTACAGTGATGATGTTCGGAGTGATGAGGATGAACCCAGCGGGAAAGAATGAAGAAAAGCGAGGAATATACCCTAGTGCGTCTTGCCTGACTGGGGGGTTCGGGGATGAGATGTTGTTCGTGCTGGGGTTTAGAAGCCGATGGGCGCGGGAACCATGCGACGCGGTGATCCATCCCATATTGCTGGAGACCTCAAACCTTCTCTCAAACCTTCTCTGCTTGATGCCTCACCTAGAGCTTAGTAAGCGCCACATGGACCCGGCTCGTCATTGCTGGGAATTAATTTTCCCATTCCAGCAACGACCAGCTTTCACTTATTGAAGGCATATGCCAAGCACACAATCTGGTTTTATTCTGTATCACTCAATAATAAATACAGACCAACTAGCTACTTCAAGTACTAGTTCGGCTATCAATTTGGCTGCTAATTTGACTGCTAATAAGAGAGTTGGAATGTGCCGGGCTAATGATAAAAATAAATTTAATAAAAAAATACAAAAAAAAGGCAGTGTCAATGTAGAGGTTGCCACATCGAAACTCATCATTGCTTGGAAATCAAATAATAAATTAAGCTCATGGGTTGTTTGGAAAAATTGATTTAGGCTCATCATTGCTTGGACTGAAATTTAGTCCAAGCAACGCCAAGTGTTTCTCCATTCCGGCTTCCAAGCAACGTTGAGCTGGTACCCCAAGAACCGCGGGGTTAGGGACCCGGGATAAAAGAGGTTTTGTTTAGGAAGAATTTCAGCGCGCTTTGACCTCTGAGCCACGACAGCGACGTAAACCCGCCTCAGAGCCTCATCATGTCGAATAAAACATTGACACCCAAGGCTCCCCCTTGGCAGCCTTTGTCCCAATATGGAATGGTGGAAATCGTGCCCGTCACAGACCACGGCCTGAAATAGACAAACACATGGAGAGACAATCATGTCCCAAAAGAGGCGCTCTTCTTGGCAGATGACGACTTCCCAAGGGCTATTAAAAGGCTGCGCCACAACTACAATATGACATCAAAGTGTGGTTAGTGAATATAAGATAAACCACGCCCGCCATGGATTCCCTTTTGATGGTTCATTCTCAATCAATATCATCACACAACTCACCAGCCTTGCCAGAATGGAAAAACTCAACCCGTCCCCCGTCTCGACAGAACGACTCCAAAGGCTGATAATTGCCTATTTCCTACCCTGTTTCGCAGCGTTGTTTGGAATTTTCGGGCTGAAGATAGCGTTGGTACAAGTTGGCCAAACCCAGGTCGCGAACCAGATCGCTCTTTTATCATTTTGCTCCAATAACCAGGTAAGTTAGAGTATTAGTTAGAATTGCCCGTTAAATTGTCCAGTGCCCTAACTCGACAATCAACATAAAACAGTCAAACGATATCTGCCAATTGCTCCTTGCGGAACAGCTCCTGCCCGTCCAGGTCATTGCTAACAGCTTATTCACACTGCCGAGCAACCAAATGAACCTGACCACCTCTACCAGTACATTGAAGGCAAGCTCCTTGGCTTTCATCGACGGCGCATACACGACTATTCAATTTGGCTTAATTGTCATTTTTATCGCTTATTTGGGGGCCACATGTACGGAACTCCACGACGTCCAGTTGCGAACTATTCTGCACAAGTTGTACCGGTCACCCCAGAGCACAAATAACCCACGCCAAGAGCTATATCACTGCCAATGGTACTGAGGGAAAAATTGTCCAGTGACATGTGCCGTTAGCCCTGAAATAATGGTATCAACAAGAGGGTAAGTAAGTGACCAATAAAAGAAAACAGTGGAGAGGACAATGAACTAATATGATAATGCCAGTTTTAAGGAAGGCGGGGACAGAGGCGGTAAATCAACTGACCGAATGTTTTCAGGTCATTTTCGGTTTCATTCTTCTACGATATGTTTTAATCACTTCAATATGTATTTGTTGTAAATAGAGGGCCTCGAGAAGGTTAATGGTTGGGCTTCATGAATGGTATGAATTCTGTATAGAAATAGACTGATTTCCAAACCGGATTGAGTAAATTGACGCAAACGTGGGTTTGGGCGTACTATATGGACTGATGCTCTGCATTGAGTTTGATAATCATACACCTTAGTCTGGTCCAGGTCCTAACATATCTTCTCATTATTAATAGTAGACTCATAGAAGCTCTCTTCATATCAATTACAGTTATGGGTTGCTTAAATATTGAGATCAAAGGCTAGGTAAGACGGTAGCTTGACAAGGACGAAGCTTTTATTTATCTGGCTCCATCAATCGCAGTGCTGCCATCAGGTTTTATTAACTCCCAAGTCTAGGTACTGTTAAGGAGTCGCCACTGGACCCCGACGATAGAGGGACTTTGGGGTAAGCTACGCCCGGCCCGCAAGTGGCTCCACTCGATCTACTCCGTATTGTGGGGATTCAAGACCGACAAATCCCCGCCAAGCATCTCCAGGGTGGAGATCATCGATTTAGCAGTTACAGAGCGAAAGTCTGAATAGTAGTGCAGTGCGTGGATAAGATTTCCTATTCTACTCGAGCCATGACGCATTCCTTAATGCCCCAGTCGCACCTCTGAGATGTGATTGGTTGATGTGGTGACGCAACTAGCAAGGGCTACGTCTCAAAAAGGGATAGTGCGAGTCAGAGCACTTGTCGAGTGATGTATTCGAAGAAGTGACCGCATGATAACCATAAATGCAGCATCAAAGCCCACATTCTGCTCGACCTACTGGCACCACCCTAGTGTTCTCCTCTGTTCACTACGAACGGAGACACCACTAATAGGTAACTATGAGGGCTGCCACCTGGGTGACCAGTTTCAGTGCCCTCACGGGGAACTGCGTGACGGCGTTTGCCTCACCTCCTTTAGACTATTTTATCCTTAATGAATCAATCCGCTCCTACCAGGGTATTCTGGCCAATCTCGGAAACAAGGGATCCCTGGCCCCGGGCACAGCTGCGGGCTCGTTTGTTGCCAGTCCTAATACGGAGAATCCAAACTGTACGCACATCCCGATTCACGGAAGAACTTGAATATGTTGACGCTCACGAGACCGATAGACTTTTACACCTGGACCCGAGACTCGGCTTTGACTATCAAATGTCTCATTGATATGTTCATTGCGGGCGAGTCCATTCTGGAGGGCGACCATGCGCTTCTACAGGGAAGTATCCAGGATTATATTTCGGCGCAGGCAGTTCTACAGAACGTCTCCAACCCATCGGGAATCCTAGCTGACGGCGCGGGGCTGGCTGAGCCAAAATTCGAAGTTAATCTGAACCCGTTTACAGGGGGCTGGGGACGCCCACAGCGAGATGGACCCGCGCTACGAGCAACAGCGATGATCACTTACTGTAACTGGCTGATCTCCCACGGGCAAAAATCGGTCGCGGCCGATCTCATCTGGCCAATCATCGCCAACGACTTGGCGTACGTAGGTCAGTATTGGAACGAGACCGGGTTCGACCTCTGGGAAGAAATCGATGGATCGTCCTTCTTTACCTTGATGGTGCAGCATCGCGCCCTGGTAGAGGGTAACACTCTCGCGCAAAAGCTGGAGAGATCCTGTCCCTCGTGTGCCTCCCAAGCACCGCAAATCCTTTGCTTTCTGCAAGAATTCTGGAATGGCGAATACATCGTTGCCAATTTGAATGTTAATGACGGTCGCACGGGAATCGACGCCAACACTGTGCTGGCAAGTATTCATACCTTCGACCCCAACGCGCCCTGTGACGATTCGACCTTCCAGCCCTGCTCTCCAAAGGCCCTATCAAATCACAAGGCCTATGTCGATGCCTTCCGATCCGTCTACAAGATCAACTCCGGGATCCCAGAAGGAAAAGCCGCTAATGTGGGCCGCTATCCCTCTGACATCTATCAAGGGGGTAACCCATGGTATCTTTGTGCGCTGGCCGCCGCCGAATTACTCTATGATGCTCTCTATCAATGGAATAAACAGGGTAGCCTCGACGTTGCCGACACCTCACTCTCATTCTTCCGGGACTTTTCCTCGTCCATCGAACCAGGAACATATCCAGCCCGAGGCAACACGTATAAAAAACTCACCTCCAGAATCCGGAAATATGCCGACGGCTTCCTTTCTCTCGTGCAGACACACACTCCCAGCAATGGTTCCCTTGCGGAGCAGTATCATCGCAATACTGCCGTCCCTCTATCCGCCAATGATCTAACCTGGTCCTTTGCCTCTTTCCTAACCGCCACCCAACGTCGAGCCTCAATCGTTCCAGCATCATGGGGTGCGCGAACCGCAAATACAGTCCCCTCAAAATGCTCCGCTTCCCCAGTGACGGGAACCTATAGCGCGGTTAAACCACCTTTCCCAACATCCACTGCAGGTTGCGTCCCAGCGACAGTGAATGTACCCGTTACCTTCTATCTGATCGAAAACACCTCCTGGGGTGAGAACGTCTATATGACTGGCAATATTAGTGTGCTCGGGAACTGGGACACTAGCCGCGGCTTCGCCCTCTCGGCTGCCCTGTACACGGAAAGGGAAAACCTATGGTTCGGCTCGCTTGAGTTAGTGCCGGCTGGAACGCCGTTCGAATACAAGTTTTATAAGATGGAGCCGGATGGCTCTGTTACTTGGGAGGGTGGCAGTAATCGGAAGGATACGGTTCCCATGGGCTGTCCGATTCAGCCGAGTGAGTTCGCTGTGTGGCAATCATGAGTATGACAGCAGAGGAGAAGGAATCGCTTAGTTTTACGAATGGATGTATGTACATATATATCGCGAGCAAAGTGCAGAATAACCTCTTGACTGACGCCGCGGCTATCTCTGAAAGTAGAGTTCGCCCAATTAAAAAAAAAAAAAAAATCGGAATAGAGTGGAACGCTTACTGGGATTATCCCAGAAATAACCATGATCTATCATAGAAGTAGTAGTTTGATAACTGATGGAGAAGAATACCCCTTCTATTAATGCACAAAGCAACTTCTCTAGGCCCAATCCTACACTATGCAACCGCAGTACAAACAATCATCACAAGGAGGCCATGGAAGCCGTTTATATGTCCACGCCCCAGGCATTTGTAACTCAGGATGTTCAATCATATGCCAAAATTCGCCAGCGAACTCATCTCTCCAATTGGAGAAATAGGCGTGCCAATCTTCCGGCCGAGGCCCGTATGTAAAGCTAATAAGCCGAACGTGCGGAGCCTCGACGACGCCCGGATAGTAATTATAGTTTGGTAGGCATCGCTTAACAGATCCTTTGGCAAGCAGAGATTTTTCCCGCTCCCCGTATGCCACCAGATCGACACCCGCATTTACCAGCTCCTCGGCCCAGGCGTGAAGAAATGAAGAAATCTCGGATTTTTTGAAGCCATGGATTATTTTGCGTCCCCTAAAGTATTGGTAGGCTGAAAGGATGGCCTGAGTTGATGATAGAAATATAAGCATTGGTGTAAGTGGGTGCGTCGAGGGCCAGAATTTGCGACAGATATTGAAATTAGCGTCATTGCGAACGAGATCAACAAAGATTTTGCGTATCTTATCCATATACTCTTGTTGAGAGGCGAGGCATATAGGCATACAATAACTTAGGATAAAAGGCAGCCTATCTTTCCAGTAACCGGTTTCGAAGGAACCTAAAAAACTGAAAACGTTATCGACAAGAAAGAATGGCAAACTAAAGGCAACATTTTGTAAGAAACGCTCGCACACATCGAATCGTAGAGCTTCAGATATTTCATGACTTGAGGTGTAAATTTCGTCTACAATCTGCTGTTGGCCTCTAGGGCTTGTGGCAAAACACGTCCATAGGTCTCTATAACAATCAAAATTCAACTCAGCTAGCTTGTTTTGTGAGTTCATGATCAATAGTTCTTCCAGCCTCGCTATTTCTTGAAGATCCTTAGGAGTCTCAACACGAATTATGATGAGAAGTCTATATAATGTTTTCCAGACACTGGCCAATATTAGGGAGAATATAGACATGTGGGACTTGATGCTATGAACTTACATCGATGGATCTATTTCTCCCTTCTCCAAAATCCAGGAAGCTCCTTCAAGATTTAAATGAATAGCTGCCGTCTTTTCTTGCGTTAGCAAAATTCAAATGACAGATTTTCCACACATACTTCGAGTAATGTCATGCCATTTTCATCTTCACTGTAGATTAGACTAGGGGTTTCCTGAAGAAGACGGCGCCAATTTTCCGTATCCTTATTTTTGATATATTCAAATATTAATGAATTATTTGGAAGAACAATGCGTGTCTTGAGGCTGACAGTCCATTGATTTTGTGCATTGAGTGAATAGATTTCCCAGACCTTCCCACTGAGCCATGTAGGTAAAGACACCTTAAAAAGGAGGTTTCCGGACTTGCGAGCTCTTGGAGAAGATGCTTTTTTGGTGACTTTTTTCTGAGATATCTCGGCTGATGCTGGTTCTTTGACTTGAGCTGTCGTGGCCCTTCGTGACTGCTGGACGACAAGGGCTCTAAAGTCGAGCAACTATTAGCTAGACATCTAAAAAGCTTCTCTTAATTAATAAACAAATATCCTGAAACTCACAGGTGTGCCAAATTCAGCATGCTCTTTGCTCTTTCCACCTTCTGGATAGTCTTATTGATGTCCTCCTTCTTTATAACAAAGCCTAGTCGCGCCCGAAAGCCGGGTTTCTTCATCTTCTCTTGGCAATCATCGAGGGCCTCTTGCATCAACGCAGCAGCCTTCAAGCACCACTGGTGGCATCGGGAGGCTAGCGCCTCATCCATGTTAATACTCAAGAGGATGTCATTCAAGAGACTGATCTCGTCTATCAGATCGGTCAGTTCCTGAGGAGCTGTTTTCATTGAACTCAGAAAGCTCCTGATCTGCGACACTTGTCCCACGATCTGTATAGAGAAGGAGGCGATCCCGACGCCACCGGCGACGATTCCGAGCGCCTCTGCCATTTTCACTTCAGTGGTCTTTCATTCTGTCTCGTGGAAGCCTCTATTTGACAAGGAAAAGAAGAGGAGGGAGAAGAAAACTTTTGGATGGCGCCGATCCTGGATCTGTCGACAGCCTTATGTCTTGTCTGCCTTGTGTGACGAGTCAGCTTCAGCCTTGTCCCAACCCCTCTTTTTGGAGAAAATGATTATATGTGGCGCAGCCTACCTACATGAGGCGAAGCTCTCATGTCCAATCGCATACCGCCACGACAAATGGAGGTTTTGGGTAGCCTACCTAGGGTATTTTGGATGAAGATGTAACACACCTCAGCCACAGTTATCATTTACAACGGCATCCAGTGTTTATCAAAAATTCAAAGTCATCTTGAACTGCAAAGGTCCTTATTGTGAAAATGAGCATTCTAGAAAACAGCTATGAAAATGCCCCATCTTAATGGCGACTGCCCTACACTCTCTAATACAAACGCATTGCAACAATCCTGTTTTCAAGCGTAATCCTGTTTTCGAGATCAGGTGCCGCGGTCACTCCAGCCACCGTCCTATGGTGCTCACCACCAACCTGGGAGCCACACTCCGGACATGTCGACGTTTGCATAGCACCTCCACATTCCCCAATTGTAAAAGGGTGTCCGTTTACACAGTAGTACCAGTGCCCAGTCCCGCGAAATTCCCGTGCCATAGCGTTCACGACTGCCATGCGCTCCTCGTCCGTAACAGGCGTATAAAACGTCCTTCCACCGAGCATTTCTTCAGTAGCAGAGATCTCGTTATCCATGCCCCGTGTCTGGTCGGGGTAACGGGCACTGAACTCCTTGGCCATTGCTAACGCATTCTTGCCCTCCTCTAGTAGTGCATCGGCTATGGACGTCGATGATTCCTTGTCGCTGTTGTGACGGGATCGCCACCGCTGCTCTAGGGCGCAGAGCTGAGCTTGAAATAGGTAGCCCTCTACTATGTATAACACGCGAGAGCAACTCCGTGCAGTTTCGATAAGCCAGACAGCTTCCTTTCTATTAGCATCCAGGTCCACTTTGAATTCGGCTTTAGGATTTGGGGAGAGATCCTTGAATTTCAGGGACAAAAAATCCGCCAGGAGCGCAATGTCAAGCCTAAGGAGAAGAGAGGTTGCTTGGATGACACCCTTGGTTTGTAGGACACTTTCGTCAAATTCGAATGACAGGTGGGCCGCCCGTTTTCGCCGCCGTGCATCTTCAACCATGTTCCGTACTTGGCTGAATGGCTGTTCTTCTACCTTGACCTTGCTGTGATACTCACATATCTCATGTCGCAGTATCAAGAGGTCCCTCCACCGGCGCTCATCAGCCTTATTGACCAGACTACTCATCACGCGCACTTGATCGAAGGGTGATCCTTCAATAAAAGTGCTCGCCCCATCCGCTCCGTCCATTTCACGTAGCACTCTTGTGTTGTTAGAATCGTCCATTTCCTGCAGAGCAGTAATGTTCTTTCGTAGGGCGTGGGCCAGGGGCACGTAGCGTTGGTTTAGGAATAAAATGAATTTCTTGGTAGCTTCATCAAGGAGAGCACGTCTTACAAGTCTTCCATATCGTGAGACACTTCGCAGGGATCCACGGCAGGTGGCACAGGTCCGGATGTCAGCTATTGAAAAGGGCTTTGATGGTGTAGAAATAGAAACAGGGCGCTCCTGATCATCGGTATTGTAATGCTTTTTGATATCCATTTGGGCGTCCATACTTTCCATGGTTAAAAAGTGACCACAAGGTGGAAATATACAAGGGTTTTCATCGAGGTTTATTTCCCGATACGACTCGCCCATGATGAAATCCACCGTGGTGTCTTTGATTTCATCGGTACCGCAGAGCTGACAAAATTTCACTTCGGGACACAATTCACCGCAGATTGACGGGCATTGATGACCACATGGAAGGGCTTTCGCGCAACGCAAGGAGCATGGTATGTGATCACAAGGCGCAGCGCAGGGCATAGAGCAGGAGCTATGAGGACAAGTGGAAAAACATTGCGAAACTGCGCAAGGGGGACATGGATCTGAGCACTTTTGGGAGCATTTAGAGTGGCCACATCGTGTGTCACATTTGCTTGCACATGGTTGGCAAGGCTCAGAGCCGTGGCATTCAACTTCACAGGAATGAGAACAGGTAGTGTAGAGGCGGCCACATTTCTGCTGACACTTTCCATGGTCGACTTCCATTTTACCTTCCGCCTTAACAAGACATGCCGAGCATTGGCGTTTACACTTGTGCCCACAAGGAAGGTTTTGCAAGCACTGGTTTTGACAAAGGTAGCTGGAACTTGCAACATCCACATGGCAAGGAACATTGACCACATGTTCACAGTTGGGTACCTTCTTTTTAACGGATTGCTGGCACTTCACGCTATCTAGTTTCTGAGACTGCCAGCAAGGAAGGGTAGACTTTGAATGACCACACGGAAGGACTCGACTGGGGTCGAATACAGGTACCAGACATTGAGAGGGGCATTTATCTCCACACGGCTTTGGACAGGGGTGTTCACATCCCTTTTGCGGTCGCGGGCATGGTTCCAGGCAGTGTACAGCCTGATGGAGGAAATTTGCATGGCATTTCTGCTTGCAAGGATGGCCACACTGTAGGCGCTTGGAGCACTGGAGACTGCAGCCTCCTTCTGGAGAAAGTTGCACAAAGTCCTCAGGCTTTGATACAGCAATAGGATCATCTGGATGTCGGGGACACTTGAGTAGAAGCTGTGTGCCAAAGTTCCCTCCCCGGTCCAGGATTCCAACAACTTTTCTCCACATTTCAACGTCTTTCGTTGCCGTCTTGGAGTTACCAATAATATACATTCCATGTTTTGCCCGCGACAAGAGAACATTGATGCGGTTCGGCGTACGCAAAAAGCCACAACGATTCTCGTTATTACTTCTCACTAGCGAAATCACTACTACCTTTGCTTCTTCTCCCTGGAAATTATCGATGGTTGCGGCTCGAAGCGACTGAAGGAGGGTGGCTTTTGTAACGCCCCCCGGATTGCTTGCCGGCTCCAGGCTATCTGTAAACCCCGCTTTGTCAAGATCCTCCTGGTCTCTCTCTCCTAGTGTTATTGTGTAAGATCCGGCCAACTTTCTTCTTATTCTGTGCAACTGGCCAAGATACGGTGTCAAGACTGCAATGTCGTGCGATCGATATACGCCCTGGCGAATAAGATGATTGACCAAGTTGGTTACCATCTCAATCTCGAAATCGTTCCAATGTGATGTCGCTAACGCATCATCATTAGCTGCATTCCCTTCTGGGCGCTGATGGTCCAGCCAGAAAAGTCTCTGCTGAAGGCCAACCACCTCCGAATATTCGGATACAGAAGGCGCATCTTGCAACCCGGGATACAAGGTATCGCGAATAAGCTGTGAGATAGAAGGATGCATACGCCGTTGCGTTTCGAGCGTACAAAATGGAATTGACATTCTTCCATCGTCAGGCTCAACGAGCCTTTCAAACAGGGACCGATCAAGCGCATACCGCACTCCATCCTTGCTCTCCCTTGAAAGCCCGTAGTTTTGGATTTGCGGTCGAAGTTGTTGGTGATCTCCAATCAAGATAACATGTTCGACCGATGGCAAGAAGGACGTAAGGAGATGAGCCTCTAATACCTCGCCAGCCTCCTCACATATCACGACTTTAGATCGAAGTCTTCGTAGCATATTCAGATTCCGGGCTAAACCTGTTGTTGTGAGTCCAACTACGTCTGCTTTCCGAAGACATCTCAAGTCCCTTTCCTCTCGGATCCTATCCATTGTCCGCTTAGTCTCCCCATATGAGCAAATGAGAGCCTGTAGTCGCTGATGTATTTCCTCCTTCCGTCCCTCTATCCAATTTTGATACACAACTCTTCTTTCCTCGGCTGTCATATTGTCTACATGGACTTTGGCAAGTTCCTGCAGCCGACGGGGCTTGGTTCTCCCTCCATTGCATCCTGGCTTCCCAGAATTAAGCCAGGACTTGAGAATGGACTGAGGCGTGCCCGTTCTCTTGAATCCATTTTCATCTTTTCCAAATAAATTTCCATAATGAAAAGGATGGAAGTCCTTTAAATAAATATCTAGCCGTTTGTCAGACCCCATCTTTTCCAACGCAAGGGAGCCAAAATCCGTTTCAATGCTGTCTAAATCTCTCTGTAAAGTATAATAATTAGACCTTTCCGTTCGGGTTCCGTCAACTTGGCTAGCCACCTTCCGGATATTGAGGTCTTTTAAAGCGTCTGACTTGGATTGAGATCCGATACGAATAATTTGAGTGGTGGTTTTATTTTTCAACAGGTCTTCCAGCAATTGGTCAAGCGCGTGGTTAGTGTAGCAAACACAAATGATTGGACCCAGGCTGTTAGATTCCCTCAGTTTCATCTTATTAGCCAGAAGAACCTTGATCAAGGCTACTCCCGTATAGCTTTTGCCCGTGCCAGGAGGACCTTGGATCAGTGCAATTCGCCTCTGAAGAGATCGGACCAGTGCGAATGCCTGAGCTTTGTCCAGCGAAGAGTGTTTCTGTAATCTTTCTACGTCCACAGGCTGGGACACTTTTACCTCAAGGTCTGAAGAATCATACATTAAACATTTGAGGTTAAAACTAAACCCAGGGGTTGCAGCATAGGCTGGTGGAGGCACATGCGCCATGCCATCGGACAGGGAGCTCGCTTCGATGCTCGGAACGAGGAAGTCTGACATCGGAAGATCTGCAGCCTTTTTCATCTGCTGGAGAGCTAGTAATGTTGGCTGGAATGAAGGAAGAAGAACACCAGGAACTTCGACAAGAGATAACGATGAAGCCCTCTGCCTCGATGAGTATTGGTTTATGATCGATCTCCAGTTAATCTCTGATGGCTCAACCAATTCCAGCAGGACGGAAGCTACATGAGCGTTTTCGCTCAACGATGGAAGGTCTTCCTGCTTATCTTCAACTTGTTGAGCATGCCGTCGATCTCTACTCGGCCGTGGATTAGCTGCGACAGTACAAAAGACAGCAAGCCCTTGAGCCCCAGTAAGACAGACAAGGGCAGTAGACTGAAGTCTCTTCGATTCTTCCCACCATTTCTCCCTCTTATCTTTCGACATAGATTTGATATTTGCCGGCTGCGCGAACTGCACAAGAACTTGCATCCCGCCGAACCGATCAAATTTCAGTCCTTGAATTCTGGCTTCCTTGTATATATTCATTCTGACCTGGTTCTTTTGCCCCGAAACCTTGAGCTTGAGCAATATGGAACGGATTCCATCGCGGAGCGGTCCGATAGAGTCCTCCCTGAGAAGCCGAAAATTCCAATCAAGAAGCCCTGAGATGCCGTTTAGTAACCACTGTTCTGGGTCCTTAAATGGCAAGTACTCCGACTTGTCTGACATAATTTCTGCGTACGTAGGCATGGTTTGGATTTTGCAGATATCGGCATGGTCATTGTTATGGCGGCCGCCAGGTGGCTCCTTATCCACAATGAAAATCGGCCTTTCCTTTGATGATGGCCGTTTATTGTTGCTATCTGGATGTGGTTCTTGAATAGAGAATAATTTTGGTAATGTGAGACCCATTTCTAGGCGAATTTCCAGGCGCTCCAGACAGTTTCTCGCTTTTTCAAGCCCCGCCACCACTCCGGAGTTCTCGCCACCATGAAGAGCTAGGAAACAATCGTGAAATCGCGTAGTAATAGGCTTAAGTGGTTCGTGAATATATGCAGTTGAGTTCACCTCGATTACTTGTAAGAAGACTGATAAACATAGCTCAAGATGAGGAATAGCGAGGTTACTGTGGCCATCTACCTCCTTCTGAAGCATTTCGGCAAGAAAGCCGAGAAAGGGCTCTCCCCGGCGGCCTGAAATGCCCCATATGGAGTTGTATATCGTCCCAAGAGCCTGTTCGATGACTAGAGAGTCCTGTACCTTGCGATCGGATATAATTTCAATGAACGGAAGGATCTTGTTCTGGAACAAGTCAAGCTTCTCAGGGTCGGCGAAAGTGGAATAGTCACGCTGAATCAGCTCCTGTATCCTGCTCAGGCCTCCCTCAGAGGCGAGACAACGAATAATACTCTGAAGGGCTTCATCGCTAGTGTGTATCAACCGTGCACCCAATTTGAAGAACCATGCCAACCTAGGACCCAGCTGGCCTCCAAACTGACCCTGTTTTGCTGCTTTAGTCCAAGTAATCAGGTCTTTCGTATCATCGTTCTCTTTGATGGAACTCGACTCATTCTCGACTTTGTCACTTGTAGCCCTATTCTTCCCAGCGCCTGCCGAGTGAACCTTGTGAATTTTCCTCGATTTTGACTGTCCCGCGTGGTGGATGTATTTGCAGTTCTTGAATTTACATGAGCCGGTGTCCCTAAATTGAAAACAAATCCTTGACTTACAAGTTAGCGATATTTCAAGGTACAGAACTCTCTTCTATCGTCGACTTACCTTCCAGATTCCATTTTCACAAAATAAGGAATTCAGATAAAAATGGCTTCACGTTGTTCCCAGTCTCATTTCTCGAGCCTTTTCCCGCCAGACTTTGCTTGATCCGAGATGTGTGAAGTCTCGATCCGAAAATAATTCGAAAATCGATAACAAATCGGGTGTTGAAAAAAGAGCAAGATAAAAGAATATATATACCAAAGCGTCATTATGAGCATAACCGGTCCAGTCGGCCGAAGCCCCCGCATAGATACCCAGAAAGTTCTGTAACCGCTTTGGTTTTGGCGTTGATAACAGCGGCGCCTTGCGCCTCACTGGGAACCACCAAATATCCCCATCCCTTGTTATCCAACCAAACGGCGGATAACGCCAGCTCTTGCCTCTTACATCCAGCGGGCATTTGGAAGACGGTGGAGGGTTTAGAGCCCACACAAAGTCGTCTACTCTTTGACGTCACCAACGCAAAATATTACTGGTTCATGGATCCAACTCGATGAGAAGAAGTGCATCGAACGAGACAAAACTAGCCAACCACCAACCAACGCAGCGCCGCAGACACCCAAGAATTTAACGATTGGAGTGACGTGTCGTGCGTTAAATTGGCTAGAATTAAAATGGCACAGCAGGCTGCAGATAGAACCTTGGAACCAATCTGAATCAGATATGATCTGACTTGTGACACTAAAAGGGAGCTTGAGGGGTGTAGTACAGTACTTTTGTCCATTAACTGTGCCACCCGAGTATCTCTTGAGATTTTCTTAGTTTTTAGGTTTTCTTTCTTTCTTTCCCTAGTCGTTCCAATAGCTTTGCGTTTCAAATGCGGTATACAATAATGTTAGATATTTGCTGGTGATAATTCGGAGCTGTGGGTGGCGGATGATACCTACCTACTTATGAGCAGAATAGTTGACAGAAGGCGCTATAACCCACAGGTAGACAGGGATATTCGCTAAGAGTCAATCAATTCAATACAAGTTCGCAAGGCTGTGGATAGCAGTGGCGGACGTGCTTTCGTACTGATTTTAGTCGAGATGCAACAGCGCGTAATTTGGATTGGAGGCTGTGCTCTTGTTTATTTTCTTTTTTCGTCGGCTGTTAGTTCCCCCCTCCCCGTCCAATAACAACCAAAACCAGAGCTACCTGCCAAACAAAAAACACAAAAAGAAACGACAAGCAGCGCGAGAAGAAATGAAAATAAAAAACAAGGAAATTATATTAAGAAGTACAGGCCTGGTGGTACGCCTTGGGCAGCAACAACGAATAAGAAAAACTTGTCAAGCTCTAATAAGTACCTAGGTATGCTACCCTTCAATACCATATAGGTAGTAGAAATATATAAACTCCCGATTAGGAAACTCCTGGGATATTCAGCGTTTTATTTTCTTTCTTCCGTGTCTAGTAGTCTATTAATTAAATATTATCGTATTAGTTCTATTAAAGGGCTACATGCAACAACCTGGACCTTGTATGGAACAGATAGTTCAATATTAGCGCCCCAGCAGGAGAGAGATGTGATCCAATAGGCCTTATCAAATGTTCTACTAATTAAAAAATTATACTACGCGGCTGGATATTCCACATTATTACTCAGTATCAGTTACGTGAAATAAAAAAAAAGAAATGAGTCGAAAACCAACAACACTACCAACAGTACACAGCTGTAACGTGTCTCAATGATAGGACAATAACTTTTATTTGTATGCTACCTATTTGAGTTGGTTATCACAATCTACTCCAGTCAGTTATCTATCTATGCCAACGTCAAGTGATAGTGTTAGGTTCTCGCCCACCCCTCACTCCAACTAAGCAACAGTATTCGCCCTCCTCCAAGCTCCAGGCAACAACATGCATGGGAGGACAGGGGTGGCACCATGCAAAGTAGCTGAGCAGGAGACTAAAAGAAGTATTGTAAAGATAATTTCAATATGCGGGGAAAGCAAAACACACGTCATCTGTACCTAAGGACTAGGTGGGACACTTATAATAGAGCACGTTCCCCCTCAGCATGCCAGTTTAAACTCTCAACCTCCAAGTCCTAAAGATCGAGAGTAACCCTTCCCTAACAAGGATAAAAAGAGAGAATAGCCTCCGTCAACAGATACGATTAAATCCAGAAGGTAGGTAATTTAAGACCAAAAAAATTCATTTCTCGCACTCAAAATACTAACCAGTTAGCCTATATACAAAACAGACAGCCCATCAACTATCCACAACACAATGAAACACCTTCCCGGGGTTCTCCTTTCCCTCTTGATGGTCGGGACAACAGCCTCCGCCGGCCCAGCAGCATACGGTATCTGTCAAGCTGGATGTGCTGGGGTTGTAATGGCTTGTTACGGGGCAGCGGGTTACACTTGGGGTGCAACTTTAGGGGCTTCTGCGCCTGCTTCCATCGTCGCTTGCAATACAGCCTTTGGTAGCTGCCAAGCCGCCTGTGCTGGAATCCTCCTTGCCCCGACGCCGTAGGGAAATCTTTATTGGCTGTCTCGCAATCGTGAGAAGGTCCTATCTACCTCAGCTAGGTAAGTTCCTGCTTATTTGTTTCATGGATGAAAGATGTGACATCATCTGATCCTGTACTTATTTGTTCTTCCCCGTAGTGCTTATGTTTTCCTATCGACATCTTTATATCCTACGGCCCCAATGCCCTGTACCTGTCTATCTGTCTATCTATCTACCTATCCGGTATTCAAGCAAGTAAATTCATATAACTAATTGCTCAATCAAGCATTCAATCAATAGAGCTTCTCATTCCAGGCACTAGATAGTAGGTCACTCTAGTTATGTAACTTAGATATGAACAATCAGTTAAGAAATTATTCTATCATATGTTCGTACTGTACCATCGATTGCCGACATTCTCATAAAGAACAAAAGAAGGAAAAATAAAGATCTTCTTTAGCCCTATACTCGACACTTAATCAGAATTTCACCTAACGTTTTCCCATAACATATCGATTTTGAGCACACTTATCGAGTATCTATGTTTAAAGTTCCGTCGTACAACTAAATAAATACTTTCCTACCTATTACAAGGTAAGCCAGAACATACGGAGCATGCTTCCTTCTGCAGTTATACTCTAGACCGCCGAGCCCCCCGCGAGGGGTGGGGTTAAATAAGGTTGGCGTTAAACCGAGAACGTACATTGATCGTCATCAACCTTCTTGCCCAGTGACAGGTCAAATGTTGCCCAATGTGGGCAATAAAACTTTCCGACTAAAGTTATTTCCTAAAAGGGTGATTCCTTAATCGGGTATTTAGATAGTGATAAATCAGCAGAGCAAAGTTAGACATTTTTTTCACCCATGAAATATACCAACACCGTGGCGTCCTTCGGAGCCGTGATACCTAGAATCCCCAGGGTGTCTCGAGGTAGTTCATCTATAAAAAAAAAAGTTCAACATATTGGTTCAGCCTGCGATAAGGGAAGAGTGTTGGGAGCATCGACCGTATATATTTCTGTTCAGCTGAGCGCACCCTAGTACCGAGATTCTGAGGAAGCTTACTTCCCTTGGTATTTAGTTTATAATGTTTATTTCTTAGAATTCAGTCACTTGATTAATCAATCAAGATAGGTGCGGGCGAACATATCCCATAATAGATTGTATTCAGAAAGAAATACTAGGTACCGTGCTCTAGCCCGTGGCATAGGCAGGAGTGCTCCCCTCTTTTCCCTCTCTCTCTCTCAATCAGCTGGCCAATTAGCTTGTCTTACCTAGTCAAAGAGATTCCATAATAAGTAATCAGCCCTTGCTCCGACCCGAGTCCCCTCAAACCCCTGTCCTCTACTATGTCTCACGCCTTGCATTACAAATTATTCAGCTGGTTTTTATTTCCTCCCCGCTAGCTGCATACCATCCCAAAGTTTCTTTTCAAACAAAGCCTAATATAGCTACATTTAAACGGAGAGCCATCCGTAACAAAAAGGTATAGCATATCAGCAACAAAGGCCGAATTTCGCAGCCCAGATGAGACTCGCTAGCCCGGAGTGCAGACTAGCTCGTGTATGACTTGAGTCATTTTTTAGAGAGAGGATCCAATAATAAGTAGTGAATATGACTGGGTAGAGCTCGTATAAGCATTCTTCAGATGTTTGCAAAGCTCGTATCATGCAGGCCCCCTGTCAAGTGTCTCTCACCCCGCAATTTACTACCTCGTATTGATATCAGGACTCGATTGTTGGCTGGATAAATTGTGTGAGGATTGACTGACCCCTCCCTGAACAGCCTATCAACCTTCTCAAGTCTAGTGGAGAGGGACAAGGATGGTCAATATACCAATAGTTTATCCGGATAATCCCGAGTAGATGAGACAGGAGGTAGAGGAAGAACACAATTCTAGGAAGGGAAAAGTGGGGTATTTAAGGAGTGTACTATCCCTTGGGAAGGAAGCCTCATTTTTCATCAATCCCAAAGTGAGAAGTTAACCCACCATAATATACAGCATTTAGGCTCTTGATTTGAGGCAATCATTATTTATTAGACCAAGAAATGGTGACTGCGCAGTTCCTTTTCTCGGTGGCCTGGATGGCAGCGTAAGTGGTTTCCCCACTAGCTTGACCAAAGCTTAATTGATACTAGCTTCCAATTATCTAGCGTTTGCGCTGCGGGACCGATTGCCGAAACTTTCATCGGAACGGCCACATCCTGCTGTGATCCCATTCCCACCACGACTGTGACGGAAATCCTGCCTTGTCCTAAACTTGCATGTCTTGTCCCCACCGTGACTTGCTCGACCCCACAGACGACTCCACCAATGATTACCTTCCCAGCATCAACAGAGGATTGCACAGCAACGGTACCAGTTGCAGAACCATGTCCTACCTGTCCAAGCTGCACTTACCCCATCACGCCTCTGGCAGACGCGAGAAAACGAGATTGTACCAGCCTAGCTAGCACAACAATAGATGAGCCACACGCTTGCCCGAATATCTGTGTTTTACCTACCGTGACCTGTCCACCTATCACGACTAGCACAGTCGGCATCTCAACGGCAAATTGTACCGTGACGACAACTCTCTCCAAGTCTTGCAAGCTCTGTGGTTGTTTGGAAGTTTGACCTGGAAATGCTCTCTTAGTGGGTGGGAAGGAAGTGATAAAAGAGGCCGGTTGCCCTGATCCTTCAGTGTTGCTTTATCTAGTTTATGTGTCGGGAAAGTAAAAGAGAAAGAGAAAGAGAAAAGAAAACAAGACGATATTTACTCTGTTGCACCCTCCTTGTTCTTGCTCCTTGATTGCCAAGACTCCGCATCGGGAAGCTACGACAGGCACAGTCCAGGCGTCGTGGTCTACAAAGTATGGCAATTCCCCGGCTAATCGAGACGGCGCTGCGGCTCCTAAATGTACTGTATGTAATAGGTAACTAATGTACGACGTGGTTGAGGGGAAAGATCCATGCATACCTAAGCGGAAAATAAAACAAAATGGTCTCCAGAGTCATTGTGTTTGGAGGGGAACGCGTCGACCAGGTAAGGTAAATACGCGTAAACTAATACCGTAACAAAGGTAAACAATAAACAACGGTAGCGGGAACGGGCCTTGCGGGGAGACCCGCGTTCCCGTCATTCTGGTATGACACAAAATTTCTCTCCAATCATCAGAACCCCTCCCATCCTTCCCATTCATGGCCTCAGCACGGAACCCCTTGGCAGAACTAAACCACAATGGCCTCACCCTAACGCCGGAGCTTATGCTCCAGCTCGACGCCCCCGGCAAGAAAGGGGGGAAACCAAAACCCGTCGCGTCGACTACTGCTACAACTACTAACTCGAAAAAGCGCAAGGCGACAGCCGCGCCCGAGCCGGTTGAAGAAATCGACGAAGATGACCCCCGTCTCGAGGAGTATCGCTGGAGTTGCAACCAGGTCCGCGCCAAGATCCGTAAATTGATCGAGAATAAGGAAATGAAGGTGTCTGAATTCCAAGACGCCATTAATGTCTCATCGAAGGCTTATTACAGTTTCATGAAGCAGAGCCAGAAGATGTCGGGGGAGTTCTCCAGTGTGTATCCCTCAGCGCACCGGTTCTTTGCCAAGCGGGAGTTGCAAGGCGTGAAGCGGAAGAAGAAAGCGGCCACCGCCGCCAAGAAACTGGATCTGTCCCAGTATGATGTGAGCGAGGTGCATCTGCCCGGGGAGGAAGAGGTCGACGTGGCGGTTTTTGACCACTGTGATGAGATCCGGAAGAAGGTCAATGCCTTTCTCCGACAGACTGGGATGACCCGCACAGCCTTTTGCCGGGAGATTAGCAAGACGTTTCCGGATGGCCGAAGCCTCCAGGGCCACACTTTGACCCGGTTCCTGGGCAAGTCTGGGCCCCGGGAGGGAAGTACATGCGCGATCTTTTACGCGGCATATGTGTTCTTTGAGAAGTTGAGGATTCGAGACGGGAAGCCCAAGACCCAGCTGCGAGAGGAAATGGAAAATGTTTGGGGTCTGGATGGCTTCGATCGGAAGACGTCCCCGTCGACAGTCTATATCTGTCACGCCAGCAGTTACATGTACGTTGATCAGTATGGTCGTGTACGTTCTGCAAGAAGGTGAGACTCTGCTTGATTGAATGTTACCCGGATGTACATTACTCTTTTATTTTTTTTATTTTTTTGTAACCTTTTTTGCTCTTTTTTGTTATCGACATTTCACTTTCTTTCTTCTGGACAGCTCCCTCGACTTTGGATGCCCTTTGATTCTCGTACTTATTGGTCTTCGCACAAACCTTTCATTATATTTTGTATATTAAAGATTATAATTGACTACCTCTTTCTATACCGCAGAGCTCTCGTTCCATGGTAAGTCAAGCCTGCTTGATGTGGTTACGCTATCCACACCACTCTCGGCAGAGCTACTTTGCAGGCAATTGGCTGGCAATGGTGTTTTTACATTAACGCTCCCATCGGTGCTGCTACACCAACATTTACAATGTGCTGTTTCTCGGATGTCCTAAAGTCTAGCAACATTGCTCGCATGGAAATTAAACAGAAGATCCTGCAGCCCGATCTGATAAGTATCCTGCTGTTTCTCCCCGTGCCTACGACCCTATTATTAGCTTTTTTCATAGGCAGGTATCAAGTATCCTTGAGGTACGGCGGAGACTAGAATGAAGTATATTTCATGAAGTTCGAGGCTAGGATGAATTCCATATATATTCTATACTTTGTTCACTTGAGCGGCTCCCCTGGTCCTGTCGGAGATCTTGAATTGGTGGCAAAACATGTCTCAGGATAAGCAAACAACAGAACCACCTGCTGCAGCCCTTACCGACAATCAAAGTAGCTAACCACGGCGCCGCCAATAGGATTTTACTGAGGAGATGGTTAATTGAAATCTATCATGCATCTCGACGATCGCATCAAAGAACGCCCCCTGGCTCTGGAATGCTGGGCCCCACATTTCGACGGAGTATTAATAGTGGTGTACTCTGATCCACAATAAGCCCGCCTGGGGGTTTAAATTTTTTTATTTCTACATGTTTCCTTCGGCTGATCGAATACCGAGCCTCAGCCATGGACGTAATCAACCAAGATGGTTTCCCCACGTCACAGCTGTTTCTCTTAGGTAGGTCTGCGCGTGATTTACGATGGCTACTTGATCCAACCGCCATCAATTAGCCTCGCAAGATCTTCAAAACTTCCCACTGACGCTTTACTAGGATTATGTCGCATCGCAGAGCCAGTCGCACTAACTTCGCCCCTCCCATATGCCTATGACTTAATGGAGCATTTGCTGGGCAATGATACATCCAAGGCTGCCTTCTACGCTGGCCTGTTTGTCGCCGCCTTTTCCCTCACTGAGACCTTGACCGGCTTTTGGTGGGGGGCTCTCTCCGACCGGATTGGAAGGAAGCCAGTTCTCCTCCTGGGCTGCGGAGGGACAATCATCTCCCTGTTCGTGCTTGGGTTCTCCATGAATATTTGGATGGCCATCTTGGGGCGGGCCCTGGGTGGCGCCCTAAACGGCAATGTTGGCGTGGCCCAAACTATGGTCGGCGAGATGGTCAGCCGCCCCGAACATGAAGGTACGGGAGTCATCCGCGCTTTATCCGGTAGAGCTTCCTTACATAGCTAACACAAACACACACAAAATGCAGCGCGCGCGTACGCTGTCATCCCACTCTTCTTTAGTATTGGATGCACAATCGGCCCAGCCCTTGGGGGTCTTCTGGCCCAGCAAACCTGGGGAGGGAGCACCCTGCTCCGTCAGTTTCCTTATCTACTGCCGAATCTGGCTTGCGCACTCATGGTCTTGGCCACCGTGGTGTTAGCATATTTTGCCTTGGACGAGACTCATCCCGATTTCCAACCCCAGCAAGCACAAGAAGAGCCGTCGAGGTGGTCTCAGTCGGAAAATGCACCACTCCTCCACCCGTCCGATTCCGACAGTTGTGAGCCGGGACAGGAAGCCACCAGCTCAATGTGGCATCACCAACTGAACCGAAACGTGAAGATGCTGATCGGTGCCGTCTGCTTACTGAGCGCCCACACTGTCACCTATATCCAGCTGCTGCCCATCTTTCTCCGGAGCCCGCGCGACCGGAGCGTCCCTCCATACTACCTCGGCGGCGTCGGAGGGCTAGACATGACGCTGTCCGAGGTTGGTCTCGTGATGGGGGTGAACGGGGTCATCGGGATCGGAATTCAAATGGTATTTCCTGTATTCACCGACTGGGTTGGTCTCAAGCGGACTCTGCTCCTGGTCACTTCCCTCCATCCCATCGTCTACTTCTCGCTCCCATATCTTCCGTTTCTCCCCGTCAGCACATGGCCAGTGGGCCTCTGGACCTGGCTGGTAGCCCGCAATGTGTTTTCCTCCTTCACCTATCCGGCCCTCCTGATCTTGATCAAGCGGTGGACCCCGAACCCTTTGATTCTCGGCCGGGTGAATGGGTTGGTTGCGAGTGTCGGCGCTGCCTGTAGAACATTCTCTCCCGCCGCAGCAGGTCTACTACAGAGCATTGGGGAGAATCATCATTTCACTGCGTTGGCGTGGCTGGGGTCTGGTGTCATCGCCCTAATTGCAGCCATTCAGGCTTGGTTCATTCAGTTTGATAGGGATGGTGTTTTAGAGTCCTGTTAGGTCGGTTTTTTCTTATTATATCCGACTTTTTGATAGATTCAGCTACTGAATCTAATCTTCATATGATTTTTTGTATCTTGATGTCATTCTTTAACAACCCTGTATCACCTTGGGCTGTCATGCTTTTAGCCTGGCTTTTCTTCAAATATAGAATATTGCTATCTGAGATATTACCCCGCGAGGTAGAATTAGGATCATTAATTACTTACGCCTGTTTGATAATTCTTGATCCATCATATCTCGAGCTCGCCATGCATACCCACGATCTACCCGCCTACACGGACGTCTTATCATCTCATAATCAGCCGGTCAACAAAAGAGGCACCTTGTGCCCTTTTTTTATGATTTATTCGTTCTCTCTGAGACAATGATCAACTAGAACTAAAAAAGAAAGATCACTAAAATCCAAAAAAGCAAAAGCACAATTTTAAGCGTAATATAAGGCTCTCCGGAGACGTGATAACCAATATGGAAAATTCATCATCCATTGCCCGTCACACCATAGGTAGTCTAGAGAGCCGCTCCCCTCCTTTCCCCCTCCCTCATAATTTTCTCTTATCTAAGAGAATTAAATTCAATGAACTAGAAAAGCCTGGTATTGGTGCAACCGAGGATTCTCTCTTAGTAGTTGTAGAGATCACCGTCGAGCTCAGCATTGTCACGCTTCTTGTAGTTGTAAAGGTCGCCGTCAAGTTCAGCGTTGTCGCGCTTCTTGTAGTTGTAAAGATCGCCATCGAGCTCAGCGTTGTCACGCTTCTTATAGTTATAGAGATCACCGTCAAGCTCAGCATTGTCACGTTTCTTGTAGTTATAGAGATCGCCATCGAGCTCGGCATTGTCGCGCTTCTTGTAATTGTACAAGTCGCCGTCCAGCTCGGCATTTTCGCGCTTCTTGTAGTTATAGAGATCTCCATCGAGCTCGGCATTGTCGCGCTTGTAATTGTAAAGATCACCGTCAAGTTCAGCATTGTCACGCTTCTTGTAGTTATACAAGTCGCCGTCCAGCTCAGCGCCATCACGCTTGTAGTTGTATAGGTCGCCATCAAGCTCCGCATTGTCGCGCTTCTTGTAGTTATACAAATCGCCGTCTAATTCAGCATTGTCACGCTTCTTGTAGTTATACAAGTCGCCATCAAGCTCAGCGCCATCACGCTTGTAATTGTACAAGTCTCCATCGAGTTCAGCACCATCGCGCTTGTAGTTGTAGAGATCGCCATCGAGCTCAGCACTGTCACGCTTGGAGCTGTATAGGCCACCATTCAAGCCGGTAGGTCTCCCAGACTCTAGAGATGACAGGTCAGTCCAGCACGATACAAATCTCCCCTGAACATTAATTTGTGGGGCTTGATTCCTCAACTCAATCCGACACTCCCGTGTCCAACGCGAAATCCCCACCTAAATAAACGTAAAAGATTATGGAATCAGACATTACTTACTAGGCAAAGCAGTAACCATGCCAATGGAGAGGCAGAGGGCGATAATGACTTTGGTTGAGTACATGGTTTCTTTTCTTTTCTTTTTTCTTCCTCACTTTTTGTCGTGAAGAGAAAGAGAACTCGATTTAGTATAGATGGTAGCGTGTTGTCTCGACAAAGCAGTAAAGCCGTTGGAGACGATTTCTGAATGATATAATTCTATTCCCTTCTGGATATTGGGGAGGCTTTTATGTTCGTTGAGCAGGTAGAGCAGTTGTTCTGGTATAGTAGTCTTTCCTCGAGCACCTTGGCTGTTGAGATAATCAGAAGGCAAGGAGGTATATACTGGCTACCCGAGCTGTACTTCGGTTCACCTAAAATTCTTCGATCGACACTTTCCACTAAGTGCGTAACCATGATTGGTGGCGTAGTGAGTGGAGTAATAGGTATCCCGTTCACCGGTTGTGGCTTGATCGTCGGTATATTTTTCTAGCATGCAGGGTCTGTCCTAGGATGGTTCCTATTACGGTCCTGAGCATCCTGCATACCTCATCCGGCAATTGCTAAACTGGCAAGAGATAGATAGGGTCAGTTAGTTGCATGAGAAAGTAAGGGACTCGGTAAAGCTTTTACGGATATAATATCCGCAAGCGTAAAGATATAGACACCATCACTGCTCTAGGCGTCGAAACTATCTACCTTTTTCTGAAGTATCTAGGTAGTTAGGCTGAAAGGAACTGCAGGTTTTAACGAATGATTTGTCGCTGTTCCAAACCCCTAGTTTCGGAAATAGGTGGACTCTACCTATGTAAATGATCGACTGATGCACGTCTTATCTCGGATAGTAGATCCTTCCAGAAACCCACTCACTATGAGATTTATCATATCAGCTCGCCTGCACGTTCCTTCGGTAAGGTAGCGACGAATCTGCTCACTAAAGCAGCCGTCATAGGAGTAATACGTCATCGTTCCGGACATGGTTCATCATAAACCCTCACACACTTGGCTTCTGGTTAATTGACAAGGGTAACCTATCTTTGGTTTCAGTTAAGCTTAAAAAACAAAATTATGGAATGGGTAACATCAATAATTAGATTCACACAACATCACACATATAGCTCCAAATTCTAATAATGTCAATGCTTTCGCCTTTTGCCATACCTTACTTCAGCACAGATTCAACCCTTGCTAGCAAGCCCAAGTCTAACTTTTGCAAGTCGACACCGCCATTTTACCACCTGCAGATGCTGAGGTTCATGATATCCATCGAGTATAGAATTCCCTATACGCACGAGAGGCTTTCATCCTGCTCTGTCCTCCCATCCCTTGTTGCATTCTCATTGCCACTTCTCCCAAGGGCAGCAACACCGCCGCCACCGCCAACTCCATCAGAGCTCATAAAGGACCTGAAGACTGCCGCATCAATACCATCATCTCCCAACCGCGTTAACTTGATAAAATGTATAGAGCCTTGGAGAAAGGCAGTCAAGACTGCACCTCGTCCGAGAGGCTACCTTTGTCGGAAAACTCCGGCTACTATGATGATCCTCTCGGAAAAACGCAACACATAGAGGAAGGCAGCGCTCGCTACACAGAGCAGCAGCCTCATCGCTGGTTCCATACCTTTACATTGCAAAGTCTTTGCTTCCACTTTCTTCTAGCTACGATCTATGGAGCAGCCTTCTTGGTCGCAACGTATAAGACCGGGCACATCATCGAATGGCCAACACAGAAGCCAGACCATCTGATCGAGTGTAAGGCATTGTCCTAGAACGAAAGAGAAATAATGTGCTAATCAACCAACAAACGCACCCAGCCCCACTCCATGAGGCTATCGAGATGGAACGCAAGACCATCTATGCATCAATCGAAAGTGAGAACCCATTCAAGGGCGCCCCTTCAGAGGAGCTGGACCATGCATGGCATCAGTTGTTCATCAACTCCAATATCCGGGTAACCGCAGAGGATCTGGCAAAGATCAATCGGACTTCAGTGCCGATCAATGATGCTAAAGGGGGTTATTATGCCATTCCAGGTTCGTTTATATTCTTTATATTCTAATAACTTATTAACACTCCTTCTGACCGAGCCAATGCTAACGATACGTCCCGGAAATCATTCAGATGTATATCATCAGCTCCACTGCCTAGTAAGTTGCTGGTAATGGCCATAGTTCTCTAGTTCATAAATAGCTGACAGGCCATCAACACCCAGAAATTCCTCCGGCAGGTTGTCTATCAGAACTACTATCATATCGGGAAGCCCACAACCCCGATACATATAGGTAGATATTTCGTTCCAATATTATGATAAATTTAGACTAACCCCTACATCAACTAGAACATTGCATTGACAACATCCGACAGAACATCATGTGTAAGGCAGACGTAGCCTTGTTGACGTTCTCGTGGGACCCGAATGACCGTGCTCCGAAGCCGAACTTTGTTGTCGAGCATGAGTGTGCCAATTGGGAGAAGGTAGACAACTGGGCCAAAGAGCATGCGTTTGATATTTTTGATGAGACAACTCTGGTTCATCCGACATTAGGTTCGTTGTCCTTGACCCTGCGCCCGATATAGCACTAATCAACGATATTTCAGGTCCATCTTTTCCCGAAGCTGAATATAAAGCCACCGGCAAGATCCCAGGCCACCCGGACTTTCATCCAAATGAATATCATGGCGACCAACACGAGGAGGGACACCACCATTCTTGAGTCGATTTGGCCAACTAGAAGGATGCGATATGTTAAGTTAGGGTTACTGTCTTCATTATGATGAATGGAAGGTCGAAAAATTCTATGATTGGGCTTCAATTATATACCCTTAACCAGTGAATCAATTCCGCCTTCACACCTTGTAATACGAACACAAATTGAAAGATTTATGGAGCTATTATCTAGTTAATAAATTGCGGAGGTTGATGATGGGGAATTGATGGAAGACTCTGAATTCGATTGCCTCAGATCTCCCGACTCTAGGAAGCTGATCCATCTTAGACATGGTAGACAGGGTCAAGGTTGGCTCAAGGTATCCACTGCCTAGGAGCACTCATTATGATAGAGCAGAGAATAGGATCAGTTCCAAAGTGGAAAGCACGTGCACCTGCCTAGAAGGCAATACTTCTCCTCATCCACCATGAGAACGTCATTATTCCACAATACAACACTCATCCCTAGCTCCGCCACAGTAGGTTTGATAATTATTCCCAAGTTTCTTTCTTTACCGGCCATGAATAGAAAGTATTCTCCTAGAACCTTGCTTCTTTCTGTGCATGACTTGCCTTACAGTATTGATGTTCCGTTCTGATTGTCTGGTTTATGCTATTATACTATGGTAACCTCAAGGTGCTAACTATCCATTCCCTCCGGATTCCTCTAGATCATTTAAGCCACGGCAGACAGCCTTATCATGAGATATCTCTCTCAACTTTCAAACTAAAAGAATGAATGATATAAATGAACAGGGACATAGAAACGCAAGCATGGCATCCCAGATGTCAAACATCTCCATCGCATCCTCCACGGTATCCGACTTCTTATGTGGAAAGATCCAATATCTAACAAATGAATGCGAAATCCTGATTACATATCGTGATTCCGATCAAAAGTCCTCGAGCGCTACGGGGCAAGATTGGGAGGAGTTGGGGCCTACTGCCATATTACAGGTTGGTAGCCATCCGAACAGATAAAAGCCGCTCACTTGGTTCCAAAGGGGCTACCCTCACAAGAGCTTTCACATTTATTTGGGTCTGAGGAAACTCCCCAGCATGACCCACGAAATGGAATCACACTCCATCGCAATCTCGAAGACTCCTTGGACCAAAGAAAAATTGCGATCATTCAGAGTGTGGAGTGTTTGGACGGAGTGTTCAAATGGAAGTATATATTAGTAGATAAGCAGATGCAAAAAGAAATAGCATGCCAGAATTCCTTTCCAAGCGCATCCAAAGGTTGCCTTAGAACAACTCAAATCTTCAAATGGCAGGTGAGATTACTCATTCATTCTAACATACTGTATGCTTATTCCGATGAAATGTTGGCCGTGAAAAATACCGTAATCTAACTGCTGCGCTAAAATAGACATCTATTGATATTTGGCCCAATTTTCAGGCTGACATGAAACAAGGATCTGACGGGAAGGAGCTGGTTTTCAACACATTCAAACTCTAAGGCAAAGGAAACGAACAATTCACCAAAGATGTTGAGCATAAAAGGAACTTCTGGCTATCACCTGGAGAATATCTAGAGCGATCAACACTCCATTCCTTAGCTCGCAACATCTCTGGGATAGATCTCCCACCATCCCTGTGTCAAAATACATATCATGATGAGTCCTCGGAGGAAAAAGGATGGCGACAATGCACGGACCACCCTTGCCTATCATTTACGTCAAGCCACCATTGAAAGCGCGTGCCGAAAGCGTCGAAACATGCTCTATGTACAGAGGAGGAGAAACAATGGCAGTTAGACAATATACCAGCTATGGAACAGGCTGGTATCATTATGAGATGCATGTCGCCCTGGAGCGCAAAGACCAAATTCCCTAGAGAAGCTAATGGGAAACTGCGGATGGTGCATCAATACATACATTTGAACCAAACAACAATCAAAGCAAGTTACCCTATGAGACGGATCGAACCAACTCTGAACCGGTTGGCATTGCCAAAGTGGAAAGTATTCTTCAAGGCGGACGCTGCCAATGGATACTGGGCGGTGCCCCTAGCCCCCAAAACGCACTCCAAAAAGCATTTAGTACAACCCTTGGCCAATTCTGCTATCGTAAAATGGGTCGGTGATTGACTGGAGCAAGTGGAACCTATTCTTGGATGAAAGACCTAGCCTTTGGAGAGGTTCCTCCTAATACAGTTGGGAAGACGGCAGAGCCAGCGCAAATCTCATTAACAGAGGTACATCCTGGGTGGCACAAATGTGTATTACCATGTTTTACCGCCTTCGCTTGAGTATTTATATACGTTGGTGTTGTAGGGGATGGGATTGGAAAGAGCACCTCGGCCTCAGTCATATGACTGGGAGCTATTTCTTCCACCATTCCCTTAGTTAGTTGGTTCTTACAGCCTACATCCGACATCATAATACTACGCACCTTTTATGGATTGGAATCCGTGCAAATATCATCGGACTCTGTGGCATTAGTTTCTTTTCTCTATTTGCGTTATTCATTATTACCGAAGACGGATATTACAGTGTCCAGAGCTCTTTAGAGTGATGCTTCTAATACTCTAACTAGCCATTCATAACCAGTATAAATAATAGGATATCGTTTTCAACTGTTAATATAACTAGTTGTTGATTATCATCCTCTAGAATTGATGGTTATAGTTGGTTGTGATGAGGTTTCCGAAGAGTTGTCAACAGTTATTAAGAGTACTCTATTATTTAGTACTTACTTGGATAGTTCAAGTATTCAGCCTTCTGAAATTCCAAGGCTTTTCTTTTTGCTTCTTTGCATTCTGGCGATTTCTTGTTATGCTTACAAGAGATCTTACTGTTGTCGCCTGCAGCTTACTTGTTTTTCTACATTGCGACCTTGTTCTTCACCATCTTTTCCATCATACTCACCATCATCTTCACCATCATCTCCATCGTCATCTTCCACGTCATCATTAGCCCCTTCTCCCACCTCTCTCTGTTATTGAATAATACCAATCTTTTTCCATATATCAATGGCATATCCAGACTCTATAGCCCCGCCCACCTCTCCCGAGTCCATTTTTCAGGAGCCAGAGAGAATCAGACTGATTGACAAAATGTTGGCCGTGAAAATTACCGTCATCTTAACCACTGAGCTAAAAGAGACATCTAGACGCCAACTTCCGCCGTGGGTTGATTTTTGGTTCGTTTTCAGGCTGACACACAATTTATACCGTGCTGTGTCAACATCGGCGTGGGCGGTCCTATGGACTTCCGACAGAATGCCTTAAAAAGTTGTCCGCATGTTAGACACTAATGATGTTACCCGTGTTGAGGGACTACTCTACTTGATTGACTCAATAGGCTTTGTTTCTAGATGTAAGTGACTGAAACCTTAAATTCTCATGAGAGTGAAGAGAATCTAAGAAATTTCCTTTCAGTGACACAAAATTTCAGGCTAGCTGATGACTTGGTGAATTCCATTCGAAATGTCAATCCCCACCCGGAACTTTCCTTTTTCTGGCCCTTCGACACAAAACCCGATCCCCAGCATCGGGGCTCTTCCTGCCCCTTCGCCTATGGCTCTTCAGTCGATAACTTTTTCAAGAGAGGCTACCCCTCCACTGCAAGCCAGGCAACGGGGCTGGATGCCTTAGTCACCTCAATTAAACAATGCACTCATGCATCGCCGAGAGGCTGAGTATGCATACTATTATTGTTATTATTATTATTACTGGTGGGCCACTTCACCCGGCAGCTCACTTAGTTTTCTTCCATCTTTAGTTACTATCTAATTATATTCAAGTCTAACTCTCAATTGACCTATTGATGACGGTTAAATCATAGGTAATTACACCTGTCAAGTAAGGGATGTGTGGAATAGTCGAGAAGGTCAAATGTGGAGCTTTGAAGCAATGGAATGCTAGGTAGATTGCCTGTGAGTTTTCAATATTAATTGCTAGACTGGTGGTGCCAATGGACGGCTCAGCACGTAGGATATATATTGTGGATCAATAGAGGTTATGGAGTGATTTTTGTTTGTACAAGGATATACCATGACACAGCTAAGTAATAATTATAAGATGTAAGATTCATATATTAATAGATGATTTAGCAGGGAAATTAGATAGTTTTCGGCAAGCACGATTGAAATGGACGATAATTTATTATCAGTGGTTGATTGAGAGGAGAACTTGCAGACGCATACTACGTCTCGGTTGATCACACGGAGCTTGGATTATATTTTCAAATTTTAAGCACCTTAACATATCAAGCCCGGATGGTCTAGTGGTATGATTCTCGCTTTGGGATCACAATTCTTAAATGCGAGAGGCCCCGCGTTCGAATCGCGGTTCGGGCCCTTTCTTTTTTCCTTTTTATTTTCTTTCACCTCGTTTCAAAGACCCACTCGGGTTGACATTCGGATGACGAATGCCGAATAATAACCGATCATCAACCGAAACAAAATTATTATTTTTGTTGTCATTTATTTTATTTAATTTCCACTTTTACCACATACGACTAATAGATAGCATGACGTCGCTGCTTTTTACAATTTCCAATATATCACCTCCACCCTATTACCCAGAACATAGGGATAACAAGCAACACATTTATAACCTATGTGCTACCTATTTTAGTCCATTGAACAACGTGTTTGAGACGAAAGCATAAAAAATAGACGACGACTTCTGAGGTGGAAGATAAGGTGTGTAGTGTAGAGTGTTTAGAATATCATTTTTTTAGGAATTTTCAAGACGCGCTATATATACCCTTAAACGCTGGTTACATCATCAATCATCGCCCGGATGGTCTAGTGGTATGATTCTCGCTTTGGGATCACCATTCTTAAATGCGAGAGGCCCCGCGTTCGAATCGCGGTTCGGGCCCTTTCTTTTTCCTTTCATTTATTTGATTCAAAAAATTTTTTTTTTTTCACCCTCAACCAATCCTTGGAAATCTCGACTTCCATTTCTGCCCTTTCCTAATTTTTTTTTTTCCTGCAATTTTCTTTTATCGATATTGACAGAATGGCTAACTAACTACTGCAGCGAACACTCGGCAATCACAACATAGCCTCACACACTCTCTCAAGGTACGGTGGAACCCATTTGTAAAACACTTAAAATGTTGCTGCCTCTGTACCCCCAAGGTGCCCCTTCGCTCTTGGCGACTCTTCGGAGCCTCTTGGCATGCGTAGGTTCAGGACCTTGCACTTGTGACCCTTTGGTCATTTATTCTTATATGTCAATTGATAGGTCTACGAATTGAGACTTGCTTATGAATGCTAAAAATATGAAGCGACTCCACATACTTAAGCTGCTGGCCAATCTCAGACACTCAAAAGGAGGCTGGATAGGGACTATGCAACTGAACTAAATTACGAACCGAAACCTTTGTGAGGACCTTGATGACGCCAAGTCCTCCGCCCAGACGGGCAGGTTATGAAAGAAAAATGGAGTGGGGGTGTCGCTGCAATGGCGCCTTGATTTACATATAAACTTGCTATTCCTTCTATCATATCCATTCTCGAACCCTTAATCTTTCCCCTTTTACCAGATCTTCTCCTACTAAGCCATCTTTCCTACCCTCCGCGAAAAACAAAATAGCCGAGCCAAAATGAGACCTTGGATCATTGCTGTCATTGCCATGGCTTCGGCCACTCTAGCACAGGAAAATCCTGGCCCATCTCCCACAGAATCAGTTGGTTGTGTGCCGCATGGTGATCATTGGTATTTTCAACCTTCCCCTTTCATCCGACCGCTTCGGGGCTTGACATTCGTCAGAACTAATCTAACAACTCCCGTATTCTAGGCACTGTGATGGACCCGCTTCTACTACTGCCATAACCACAACCCATGCTCATGACGATGACGATGACGAAGGGGAGGAGGCTACTATCACCCCCACTGAACCAAGCCCCACCGAGTCCGTTGGCTGCGTAGCCCATGGGGATCACTGGCATTGCGACGGCCCTGCTTCCGCGACCGCAACTCCAACCCAAACTAGTGAGCACGAACACAATCATGAAGATGATGACCACGACGATGACCACGACGACGATGACGACAGTACTGTCACTCCTACAGTGCCCAGTCCCACTGAGTCGATCGGTTGTGAACCCCATGGTGATCACTGGCATTGTGATGGCCCACGTGAGACCAATGTTACTACTTCAAGCCTGTCTACCAGTGCTTCTGCGAGCCCAACGTCTCAGGCAAATGAAAGTGAAAGTGATGTAGTGGAAGGTGCGGCTGGTATGATTCAGGTTCAGCTTTTGGGTCCGGTGGTGGCCTTCGCCGTGGGTGCTGCTGCGATGGTTTTGTAAGCCAACATGTCTATTTGTATATATATATGTCAAGAATTATGGAAATAATGAATCTATTATTAACTTATCAGCCTTGGTTAAATTCCTTCTAAATTTATTCTAGTTTGTTATAGTTGAACAGCGAGTGAGCGAGTTATTGTGGTGAGGGTTTTTGTCTTTTAGGGCAGGCATCCGGGATCAGTTGATTTTTTCGGCATCCGGGGTGGTGTGTCGCATCAGCCCATACCGGATCGATCCCCTTAGACGCCGGGGGGGGGGGGGGGGGGGGGGGGGGGGGGGGGGGGGGGGGGGGGGGGGGGGGGGGGGGGGGGGGGGGGGGGGGGGGGGGGGGGGGGGGGGGGGGGGGGGGGGGGGGGGGGGGGGGGGGGGGGGG
>JAPDEO010000085.1:0-113640 GCA_027569155.1 Aspergillus haitiensis | reverse complement strand
CCCCCCCCCCCCCCCCCCCCCCCCCCCCCCCCCCCCCCCCCCCCCCCCCCCCCCCCCCCCCCCCCCCCCCCCCCCCCCCCCCCCCCCCCCCCCCCCCCCCCCCCCCCCCCCCCCCCCCCCCCCCACCAAAGCAATGATTAGAGTCAACACCATGGTAAGAACAAACATGATAACAGTTAGAATCGACGGTTCAGTTAGAGTTGACAGTCAGAATCGACAGTTAGAATCAACACAACTATCAACTACTTAAGTGAGGCCACGCATATTACGAGACACCTAGCCATCCTGGAGAATTTTCTTCTCCCTGACCCTGGATATTGTTGGGGGCTCTCTAGCTACCTGGCAATTGAGATAATGGTTGTGGTTCTAAGATCTACTTGGCGAGATGTTCGAAGGCCTGGGCTCTAATAATGAGCAAACATGTACAAAAGGGTATGGCACTAGCTTGGCCGGTGTGACTGTAGCACCTCCCTTCATCAAACTTCTTCCACAATCAGGATATCCTTCTTTGAGAACTAAATTGCTACGCCCCCGCCTAAATGCTTTTTCATCTGGCTGACTTGTTGAAGAATGTGGGGGACTTTGATGATCTTTCTGTTTCTGAAGGACTGGTTCCAACGGGTCCCTGGCTTCAAATGGCTCTGGCCCCCGGCATGGGATAAGAGGAAGAAGCCAGGCCGCCGAGGGGCATCCGATGACCGAGACGGTGCCAAGCCTTGCAGCAATGATGGAGACGAGGACAAACCTGGAAAATATCCAGTTAGGCTTGACTAGGCGGGAGGTATCAGCCCGGAGTCGCGAGAAATCAGCCCGGAGTCGTGAGGAATGGCTCTCGAGGACCGAGAAGGAGTGCTTGGAGAGACAGGATCAACTGCTGGTCATACTGTCGGATCTCTACCAGGACCTTAGAGCACGGGAGGACGCACTCAATTTCTGGATCGAAAAGTACGACAGTAGCGAGAGAGCGACCTGCCGGTGTATGGATAAAGCCAAAAGGATTATGCCACAGTGATCCGTGGCGGGTTTCCTTCCTTGTCTGGGGAGAGGTCATCCTTCTACGCAGTGCTGGTGACTGAAATTGGACCACATATCGACTAATGGCGGAAGTTGATATCTAGATGCCTTCTTAAACTCAGTGGTCAGATTATGGGATTTTCCACGGCAACATTTATGGGCCCGGGAGGAAAAATCCGACTTTCGAAAAATCCTATAACTTTCTCTGCCCTTCGGAAACCCGCGTTCGAAACCGACTCATTAGCAAAATTCATCGACGACCGAAATCCGCAAAGTTATTATTATCTAAGACGCAGTTAGATGGAACGCCGGGCACCAATGTGCGTGACAATTTATCGCATGAAATCTTCTCAAGACGCACAGAATACACTCATAACTGTTGAATATCGCGTCCACCATCTTCGATCGGAAGGCTTTGAGGTCACAATAGGGATGGTAATCCTAGTCTATACTAAGAGAAATGAGGTCTGCCATACAACGGTCTGATAGCCAAGCATTGCAAGGTCCTTTGGCCGCTTGCAAGAGGAACTTGATGTGGCCATTTCATCTCTACGACAGATTTTGCCCGATTTTCAACTTTCTTACGATGAGACTTGGAAGCAGATGATCAGATTCTATGGAGACAGTCAAGGCTGGCAACGTCCCAGGAAGGAGAACCATCACTAGTCAGTAGCCGCAAGATATACTACAGATTCCAAAGAGCACAGAGGCGCTAGAATAGCTAACATACTTCAGAGTACGGCTATAGGCCTAGCTCGAGGAGTCAGTGAGATAAGGCCAACAACACTTGTCAGAGTCAATCGTTTCTAAGGGGGGGTGTCAGCCTGGAATTGGACCAGATATCGACTAATGGCGGAAGCTGATGTCTAGATGTCTCTTTTAGCTTAGCGGCTAGATTACGGTATTTTTCACGGCTAACATAGCCTTTGCGTGAAGCCAGCACAAGTTCATTTCGGTTATCCCTTCAGTTCTAATGTGCTGTTCTGCCGACGCCCTTTGACTGCCAACTACTTGCCTTGGGTACCGTTAGGGTATAATCCTCGCGGTTCTCCTAGCAAGCCTACAGTGATTACGGATATACTGAAAGAGTGGCCTGAATTGATGTATCGGGAAGAGGAAGACCATGATCCATCATAGAGAGTGGAAAGATTGCATGCAGCCTGAATGGCATTAGCGGAGCGACATAACAAATTATGCGGAACCTCTCCAGAAGGCACAAGGAGGATAATTGAAGTTGGGGACTTGGTCCTATTATGGAGATTTGATTTGGACGAAAACGAATATTGAAAGTTGGAGGCGCGTTGAGCAGGTCCTTTTCAAATTGCAAGAATGTCCTATTATAAATGTTTGGCAGTATTAGTGGATTTGGTCATTGGACTGACTATGGAAAGGTATCATATGATCACTTGAAGAGGGTTAATAAGAAGGCTACTTATGGAAGAGGCAATAGCATTATAGAATCAACTGAAGATCCTTCGATGGAGTTTTCCTATTTTCTTTGTTTTACCCTTAGTATAAATTCACGGTACCTTACCTCTGTAGTGACCGAAGAGACAGAACCGCCCTCCGTGATCACCAAACCAAATACCTCGACTGACTCTGTACTTCTCTGGTAGAGCCAAATCCGATAATCTGGTGGAGGGTATTGACACCTTGGAGGTTAGGGCAGGCTTAAACGTCCGTCCCAACCGCCTTTGCTGTTTCAGGGGGGAATATGGCACTACCAGCTTTAGCCACTAGCTGCTTAGCGCATAGTAGCCGGTTTGAAGTTAAATACAACCTTTTGCATTTTGATAACCGTCTGGCCTGGTTCGATGTCGGTGATTACCATTTCATCTTTGCTTTCCTCCGCGAGCAAGGGATTCGCCGAATCCTTTTAAGTTATGATGGCAGATGCACTACGGGTAGCATAAGTAGACTTGTAAAAAGTAATATAGGCGTTGTTTTCAAGTATATCAGATAAACCATCTCTGGGATATTTGAGATAAGAGTCTCTTATCATCAAACACCAGAAAAGTCGGAGTTGCTTTAACTCGAAACGTTATTTTAAGGATAAAGACTGACAAAAAAAGCCATATATAGGATTCAGTGCTAGTAAGGTCTAAACTACCTCAGCAATTCTGGCCTAGAAGAGTACCATTTCTTCCACATAGAGTTCCCAGGCGACCGAGAATTTCTCCACCAGCGATAGTGCCCTCCTAGATTGCGCACGCCCTGAATAACACAGTGGAGGCCACTATCGGCCCAATCAAGCAAATAAAACTGTGTGTTACAACAGCTGCATTTACCGCTGTACTGATTTAAGGTTGCATATAGCCAAGCAATGGCGTGAATATGTGGGCAGAGAGCTACGGCCTCGGTCTTGTTGGGTGGCCGATATATGCGGTGGATGACATCTCTAGGAAATTCATGAGGTTTTTCCCAGTGCACGTAGTACCTTGTAGCAACTATCAGGTAATTATCTGCGTCAAGTGTGACCTCTATTGCGAGGTGGATAAATTCATCCGCGTGACTAGTAATTGAACAGCGGTGGAAAAGTGCATTCTTGTTCCTAAGAACTTGAAATTGGAAGGATTCACGGATTTTTCGATGAAGGGTTTGGCTAGGTAAACCAGTGTTCAGCCACTTGACTAGTTTGATACCATCATTGTAGGTTAGGGAAAGACAGGCACAAATATCAACAATACCCCGACCCAAACCACAAGCTCGAATTGGTGGTGTGAAAACTCCAGAGCCTATCATGAAAAGGTTGTTTGGATGAAGCTTGAGACAGGGAGCACAGTACAGCCAGCGGCTATCCTCAAGTTTGAGTAGGAACTCATTTCTTGGAACACGTGGCTGACGCCCGAATGGCTCAGGGTTATGTGATCCGCTCGCCAGAAATCGTGGCCAGGCGAGCCGCTCATCGTCAAGCACGGAGTTAAAAAGTCTGTAAAGAGGCTTGCAGGTGAGTGTGAGACATGCTTGTGAGACGAGCGGCAAGAGTTCGAATATGAGAAGGAGAATATCAACTGGGAGTTCCAGCAGCAGAGACCAAGGGGGCTCATTGCTAGGATGTTTATACCTTCCTTGTCGCCGGAGGGGAAGGGGCATATATAAGATTCTCTTAATATAGTGCTTCATTTTTTGAGACGAAAGCCTGGTGAGCTTTTCTCGAGATTGTGAAGGTCCATGTAAATTCTTAAGCAGACTCATATTGATTGCTTGCGTCCTCTAATCTTACAGGGCTCTCTTTCTGCAATTTCTCCAGGAACAACTAAACTTATAAAAAAAAGAAATTTTCGGCAGAGGATTCGCTTGTTATATAAGAGTCGGAAATTTTTTTATCTCTCTTCCTCTTCACCTAGGCTGTGTCAACCTTGTTTTATACCTTTTTCTTGTTTGCGACTGGGATCAAAAATGAAGAGAATTGAAAGATTCTTCCTGTCTGTGCATGCTTTATTAGGAGTGTATATCCGCTAAGATCTTACGTAGAGACCTGCTAGGTATGACGCTATCATCTTCTAATATGCTGCGTTTCTATCCGGGCTCAGGAACTATTCTCTGGATCTCCTGGCATAAGAGCTTGAACTAGAAGGTGGCCATTTATAGCACATGCCTTTTGAAAATGAAAAAAAAAAATCCACTATTTTCGCAATAATGGTCTTGCGGCTTTTCACTGTAACGATATACTGATTTCAACAAGACATGTATATATATCCATTTGCAACCAACGGGCTAGTTGCGGAACTTAGCTGATACAACCCTGCTTCATCCAAGACCGCAGCTTTGCCACTTTTATAATGACCGGAGATTGACCGCTGTGGCAATCTATGGTTTCTATTCTGGCGCGGTCAGGGAGGAAGGGATAAGATAGACAACTCCAGGGGACAGTAGATGTCTAACTCCTCCTACAGGGCAGCAGAAGCAGCAGCGCGCACTAGATGTCGAATCCTTACAGGCTATATTAAAGATATCGATCTGGCTTAGGCGATAAGTAATGGGTAATGGTTTGCATTTTATCTTGTGTCATTCTTTGTTTTATAACTCTTAGCTTCCAGGCTTGTGCTTATTGCTGCGCGGTTCAGTATTCAACCATGAAAGCATTATATTCATCCACAAGTGCATGTATCAATAGGCAGCCCTATGGTCTGTCATTACAATCCCTTGAGAGTCAACCTAATTTTGTCCCCATCATCGCATGGATAGAATAAAGTAGAGAATGGGAGAACAGGATGAGGTAATGAATAATATTTAATTCCTAAAACATCCTACACCGCTCTGTGACTGACAGAGGTGAATCGGGGCTTGGTTGTCTTGGCAGCTCAGGATACAATCACGTGAAAAGTTATAAAAGCTGACATAAGCCGACCATGTTGCTGGGAACACTGACTGCCTATTTTGGGCACGCGTTAAGTGGTTTGCTTTTCGCGTGACCTCACTTCAGCCTAGGGAAGCGCCTACAACCGGGCTTGTCAATCCTGGTTTTGATGGTATGTACGAGATGAGGCTTGATCAAAGTAATATACATTTTGGCAAATTTCATATTAATACAGTGTCCTGCGACCGCAGCGCTGTCGAATACCTTCACCATTAATGACACCGCCTCCCCCAGATGCCATTCCGCCAGCCAGCCTCCCCTCTCGTCTTGGAAACATGCTCCCAAGTTGCTCCTGACCTGGAAGATGGCGATTTAATCGGTTCAGATGATGACTTGGACGAAGGAAGTCGTACTGCTCAGCACCACAGAATCGAGAAACTCGCAGAGACATATCTTCAGGGCGCTCCACTTTTCATTCTTTCCGCCTCCCTACGCGGTCCTTTGGATAGGGGTTGGGTAAACCCATGGAAAAAGGATAGGAGAAAGACAGCGGACGGAAGACGTCATAATGCTGGAATTGCGAAAGCAGGGACTGGTTCAGACAGTAGAGTAATCCCAGAAACCAACTCTCGAAAACGCCCACAATACCAGATCTCGCAAGAAGCCCGCTCCAGGCAACTGACAGTTCCCTTGACCCCATCTGAGGACCCAAATGTTGTCACAAACCTTCCCAGCCGCCGACTATCGACACCGTATGCAGTGGGATCAGGGAAAAAGTCATATAATTTGTCTCACCTCAATTCCTCCGATAGAGGCTGGCTACGGAAGGATCGCGTTTCGGCTCGCTTCCGGAATATAAACCCCCCAACATCTCCTACACCCTCCAGCTCGTCTCTTCATGCAAGGAGAAATAATAGTATAGACAAGAAACAACTGACTAAAAATAAGAATGTCGTTTCCAACTCCAAACCACCACGTCTCCCTCGAGCAACATCCGATCATATAATGGAAGCTCCTCTTCAAAAAAATTATCCCACAGGTGATATAGCCTCCACTGAGCAGGGCCCTACCTTGGCTTTGGATGGACAGGAAATGAATACAGATCACACGGACCGAGACACCTCCATCCAGATTATTTCTTCATCGTCACAACTGCCGAAATTTGAATACCGCCGAAAGAAGTTTGATAGAAATGATGAAAATTCAAATCTTAGGAACCCCATTGGGTTTCGTGATCGGGAGCTATCCAAGTCTAAAGCTACTTCCCTTGAAAACAATTCACCTACTCGCCATTTGGAGGAGGTTCTTCGAATGTCCGCTTCACGGTCTCATGACGGAGACCTTCAACCCAAGGATGCAGATGACCAGGATAACCCGCAGGATTCATTGACCCTGACAAATGCTTCGGGGACCATTGACAACCCATCAGCCTCAAACCTGGACCAGGAATCGCCGAGTAACCTAAGAAAAACGTTCACAAGCGAGAACTTACCTTCCGCTCAACTTATACGAGGAAATCCACATATTCCGGATTACGTTACCTCGCTTCATTCCATTAGCATCTCAAAACGCAATTCAAACCATGCTGAAGAGAACTATCAGGAACCTCAGTTCTCTACACAGGCAGCTCTGATGGTCGCGCAGAAGTCATTTCAAAATGACCTTAATACCCCGGAGCATAGCCCTATGTTGTCTCGCAAGAAGCGTCGTGCATCCCAGACCTCAAACCCCTGCTCTCCAAAGCCAGTTGATATTACCCCATTTCACCACATGAACACACCCAATCGCGCTACTACTCAGCTCCAAGCACCTGAAACTGCAGGCGCGCAAGTGATCAGCACACAATACATGATCGATGCTGTCACGCCGTTCACGTTCAGTACCGATAAGAGAATTGAGTCTCGTGTATTATCATCTACGAAATCGAAATCTATTTCCAAAAAACGAAAAACCGCCAGCTTCGCATCATCACCATCACCTGAAATAATCCTTGAACGTCCGAACTCAGGTGATGAGACCAATCAAGACTTCTTACCTACAAAATCGTCAAGCCATGAAAACCTTCCAGTGGAGTCGCAACCCAGCGGTTTGCCAATGACTTTGTCAGGAGCTACTCCTCCAACTGCTCAAGATGGCCATGGTGCTGGGGAAAGTTTTAATCTTAGCCAAGCTATTGCGGAAGCGGGTACATGGCTGCAGCAGAGTTTTGAGATTAACAACGAAATCAAGCAGTGCTGGGCTTCTGGGCCTCACTCGGCTGCAGACACCGACTTTTTGGCCTTAAACTTAGACGGCAGTCGATAAATATGTTAAAGATAGCCAGAAAGAACTGATAATCCTTATGCATTTTAATTTTGAGCATGGGTATGGCGTTGTTTGTTCATATTGAGTATTACCACTGGACCTCCTCCCCTTTAGCATAGCGATGAAGGTCTTCAATACTTATGTTATGTGTAGTTAGCATGATGCATGCCGTGTGAATAAAACTTAGTATATGTAAAGGAATATAGAGTTTAGAGTTCGAAACAATAAAGATAGCGAATTTGGGTGTTAAGATGACGTTTTGTATTAAAAGTGGCTGCTGGCTGGATGGTCCAAGCTTCTCAATCTTAGCGCGGCGGAGCTCCTCCGCATCGGCTCTCCTGTCCCCTCCCTCTAAACCTCACCTAGTTCATTGCTATCGGTCCATGGCGTGAGCCACATCAAAATGGCTTTGACATCGGTAAGGACTTGAATTTGTATTCCAAGGCTCTCTGATAACTGATGGCTCTATTCTTCTTTAGTGGAAAGCGTTCAACTTCTTCGATGTGTCTCCCGTCAAGCTACCCGAAGATAGCTCGTCCCTCTTCGACGTACGCGATGCCTGCTTCACCCTTGTTCACTGCATGAGAGACTGACTTGATTCAAATAGTCTGATATATCGTGTTTGTGTACAGGCTCCTCAAACCTCTTTCTTGGATCCACTGATGGATTCGTTCACACCGTCACTTCTACCTTTAAGGTCATACAATCCTTCAAGGCGTCGGAAAATGGTTCGGTGACACACATAAAACAGCTAGAAGGCACATCCCTTCTCGTCACAATAACAGAAGATTTGTTAAATGATGCGGTCTTGAAAGTATGGGCTCTTGATAAACCTGAGAAGAAGACTGGGATGCCACGTTGTCTATCAACAACTTCGGTACAGAATGCACGGCGGATATTTCCTGTGGGTAACTTCCCTTCGCTAATAGTAATCTATTTATTGGCTAAAGGTAGACTGGAGCAGGTCTCTGCATTTACAACACTTGGCGACTTGTCCCAGGTAGCCGTGGGGTTTGGGAACGGCTCCGTGACGATTATACGCGGCGACTTGATCCATGACCGTGGCGCACGACAGCGCATTGTATTCGAGTCAGAAGAACCAGTTACCGGGCTCCAGGTGCAGAGTGGATCTGTAACAACCCTTTATATTTCCACTACAAATCGCATCCTAGCTTTGATAATCTCCGGCAGAGGACAAGGGCAGCCAGCACGCGTCTTAGAAGATACGGGATGTGGAGTTGGATGCATGACCCTCGACCGGGACACTGGTGATATTCTTGTCGCCCGGGAGGATGCAGTTTATACTTACGGACCTCATGGGCGCGGGCCAAGTTTTGCTTTCGAGAGCCCAAAAAGTTCGATCAATACATTTAGAGACTATGTCACACTGGTCTGCCCACCTAAAGTTGCGTCTTCTAAGTCGGATGCCTTGCGAAGCTTCGGCATCAGTAGAGATGTTGAAATTTTTAGCACCACTATGTTCACTCTATTGGATACTGACCTGAAGTTTATTGCTCATTCTGAATCCATCGATTCGTCTGTGAAGTATGTCTTTAAGGAGTGGGGTAGCTTATTTCTGCTCACAACAGACGGAAAGGTAAAAGGTTCCACCGAAAGCTTGTCGTTCACGGCTCATTTCAGATAGATATATCGGTATCGGGAAAAGAGTCTCCAACAGAAGCTTGAGATTCTCTACCAACGCAACCTTTATATATTGGCTATCAACCTAGCTCAAAAGACCGGCGTGGACCCTGTTCAGCAAAACTCCATCTATCGCAAGTACGGTGACTTCCTCTATCAGCGAGGTGATTATGACACGGCAATGCAACAATATCTCCGTGCTATTGATAACACGGAACCATCACAGGTTATTCGTAAAGTTAGTGAACTCTGCAAAGACAAATATAATGTGTGCCGCTAATATCTTAGCAAATAGTACCTTGACACACAACGAATTCACAATCTGATCGAGTATCTCGAAGAGTTACATGACCACGACAAGGCTTCAGTTGATCACACGACATTACTCTTAAACTGCTATGCTAAGCTAAAGGATACAGAAAAACTTGACAATTTTATCAAGGCCCCCGGTGAACTTAAATTTGATCTGGAAACCGCGATAGCTATGTGTCGGCAAGGTGGTTACTACGAGCAGGCTGCCTATCTTGCTACAAAATATGGAGAAAACGACATGGTTGTGGATATTCTTATCGAGGATTCAAAAAATTACGAAGCTGCCCTGGAGTATATTTGGACATTGGAGCCTCAAGTGGTCTGTGCTATCTTTTGAATGTTCAAATAAATTTGCAAGCTAACTTGGAAAGGCCTACAACAACATGATGAAATACGCTCGAGTTTTACTCTCAAATAGCCCTCCAAAAACGACTGAATTATTCATCGAGTACTATAAGGGACAGTATAAACCGAAAGCAAATGCTGATGCCCAAGAATATCAAATTCCTAAACCCCGGACAGCGTTCTCGGCCTTTGTCGGCCACCCACAAGAGTTTATTTTCTTCCTCGAGGCGCTCATTGACAAAGAAAATCTCAAGCAAGAGGATAAAATAGACCTTTATACGACACTTTTTGAAATGTACCTGGATACAGCAAACGGAAAAAGAGATGGTACTGAAAAAGAGCATTGGGAAAACAAAGCGAAGAAGCTGATCGAGGGCAAGGATGTAAGAGTGTAGATTTCAATCTATTTCAAAATGGCTAATTTCTTCCTAGATCCCGATTTCCACCTCTAACGTCTTGCTCCTATCTGATTTATCAGGCTTCCGGGAAGGTTCTACCCTCGTGCGAGAGCAGGAAGGTCTTCGCTCAGACATATTCAGATCCTTCACCTCTGCAAAGGATACACAAGGAGCCATTAAAGCACTGAAAAAATATGGACCCGAAGAGCCTCAGCTCTACATAGATGCATTGACATATTTTGCTTCAAGTCCTAAAATCTTAGAAGAGGCCGGCGAAGAGCTTGATGCGGTTCTGAAGCGCATAGATGAGGATGGACTCATGACCCCTCTTCAGGTAATCCAGGCATTGAGCAACAACGCTGTCGTGACTATGGGCCGCGTTAAGAAATACTTAAGCGACAACATCGAACGAGAGAGAAAAGAAATTTCCACTGTTAGTCCCTACCTCAATATTATTTTATTCTAAATGGTGCTAATATTTTGAAGAACCGTCGCCTCATATCCAGTTATAGTACTGAGACCGAGAATAAGTTGCAAGAGCTCGAGCAACTAGGAAGCAAACCGGTTGTATTCCAGGCTCGTCGGTGCATGTCTTGTGGTGGAGCTCTCGATCTTCCTACAGTTCACTTCCTCTGCAAGCATTCATTTCACCAACGTTGTCTAAATAGAGTTGATGAGGATGCCGAGTGCCCCGTCTGTGCCCCCGAGAACTCAACAATCAAAGCCATTCGGAGACGTCAGGTCGAGGCAGCAGATCAGCACGACCTCTTCAAAGGAGAGCTTCAGAGGTCCAAGGATCGATTTGGAGTGATTAGTGAATTTTTTGGTCGGGGCATAATGCGGCCCCAGAGCACTATGGAATAGATGACATGTGTCTATTGACAAAGTTTGATACCAATCTTGTACATAATAATATGCAACTTCTAGAGTTTTTGCCTGAGATATCGGGCACGGAGAAATTACGTCATCATATACAAACGCGTCTCCCAGGACGCGTGACACTCAGGCGAATCACTTTGCACAGAACTATCAGTTTTGGACTACAGTAGATCGGTAATTAGTCTAATCAAGCTTCACCTATACCGAATGCCCAACAATCGTGTGATCCAGGATTCTGATGAGGAGGATGACCCTCTCTCGGAGCTTCCTCCACCGCAAACCGATCGCGCCTTGCGACGACATATGCAAGACGGCGGAGAAGGCCCTCCGGCTCGAGAAAATATCCATGGGCTACAAATTGCAGTGAACTTTGACGAGTTTCTAGAGTCACCAGAGAGGGCGCATGTCAATTTATCCTCTTCCCAACAGCGAAGGGAGGACAGATGGATTCCGTCAATGGGGAGGGGTAGATCAAATGGTACTCCAGACTTTACTCAATTTCCTCCATTTCTTCTCGGCTAATTCCGCTGTGAAGTCTTTTCTCTCTTTCTCTTTTTCCTTTTCCTGGTTTTGTCCTTCTTTTATCATTATTTAATTGGCTGCTAATATTTGAAATTGCATGGACAGGCTTAATGATGACGGAGAATGCTGCTACTGCGCAACAACGGCCGCTTGACTATCAATACCAAGCCCCCCACAACCATGCTGAACAAGACACCCAGACTCCATCCTCAAACCTAGCGCATACGGACGTGCATGAAATTGAACAGCATCCAGGAGTGCTGGAAGATTGCGACGCCTCTCGAGATGATGCTCCCGGCAAACTTCGTGACAATGTCGCTGAAGACATGGTACGGGACCATCCCGATTTGAGTTGTGATTGGACACAGTCGGCGCATACATACAATATATTTGAATCTTCATCTGTTCGGCAATCATCTCCACATCTTGATCGTAGGGACTTCCTCGAAGAATCAAATACTACCATGCCTCTAGAGCCTATTCTCAATTCTTCCCGACGCTGGAACACCATGGAGGGTGGCTCTCCTCATGACACGATCCCATTTTCGTCAGTTGTTTCCCCCAAAGCAACCAGAACAAAAGGCGACACTATAGTGGAAAATTTACAGCATTCCCAAGCTAGTATAGATGAGCTTGCCATGCCAATCACCATCGAAATACCTGCAATAGAGGAGAAGCATGGACGGAGAACGAAACAGAATGTTCCGGACAATGACGAAGATGACGAATTAGCTCAGCCAACATTAATGCAGCACACAACAGAAAAGCATGAAAAGCGCAAACCCGGGCGGCCACCCAAAATCTCCATGGACGCACCTCCGAGTGAAAACAGCAACGCTCAGATTCCTGGGCCGATTTCAAACGAAGACGAAATGGTACTACTTGAGTCAGATAATAGATTAACTGAGGTTGCTAGGAATGAATCAATACAATCCCACCCTGTTGGTAACGATCCGCCAAGAGACCATGTAGTGGTTACCCCCGAAATAGCATCGCTTTCTACCACCGAGCGCAAAAGATCTACGAAAGAGCCCAAGAAGAAGAAGCTGAAACGCAGCAAGACGGCATCTGTGGCGCTCCAGAAAACGTACGAGTCAGATATCGAAAAGGATGTAATCTGGGTTGATGAAAGACCGATAATTCCTATACCTGATGACGAACCGCTTACCAACAACCCAAGCGAACGAACGACCAGCGATGATATAAATAACGCGATCAAACAGGCTCCCCAGCCTCCCAAAAAGCGCGGTCGCAAGAGAAAGAATCCAGCCGAGCAACAAATGTCTACCGTTGTAGAAAGAGCTGAAGAACCGCTTGACGGGAACCAAAATTTAGGCCAACAGGAATCGGAAGACGTCCAAGACGCACCAGGCAATAAAAACCACAAACACCCTATGATCTCGGTCGTGCTCCATAACTCCCCAATTCTTTCAAGAGATGATAACACCTCGAATACCACAAAATCAGACGAAGAACGTCAACTTGACCTCAGCAATGACCAAGACCCTCCGCCGCCACCTACAGACGAAACACCCAAAACCCCAGCCCCAAAGGGACATACACCAAGACAACACAGTCCCATCTCAACGACAAGCAAAGTGCCCTACCGCGTTGGCTTGAGCAAAAGAGCGAGGATTGCACCCTTACTAAAAATTGTGAAGCGATAGCCCAATTTCATTCCCTGATCTAAGTTGTGAAAATGGGCACATAAAATCTCCCGCTTTTCTCCGCTTCTCGTCTTATATTATCTTCTATCACTAATAATGTACGTTTTTCCACGTCATCCTCGAACGGTTGGTGTTTCGCTTCTTTGTGACTGCTGCTGTTTTCTTTCCCTTTGTACAGGTTCTTCGATGCTACTGCGTTCTTGATGTTCTAGTATTGAGAGTACTATATTATGATACAATGCCAAGTGAAATGAGTTATGAGGAATCTGAAAGTCAGAGATAAAGTGTTTGTGATTTGAGTACTAGGCATTATTTTATTATTTCCGCTAAACATATACTTGCCCATTATCTTTCCCTAACTTGCTCTGACCTTCGACTTCCCCCGACCCGCAATACATGGGACATTTACTTAATTACGAGACGAATCCATTCCTTACAGAAGAAATAATACGAGGAAAATGTATGCAACTAAAGTCTGTCATATTTTTTTTTTTAAACTATTCTCATGCGGCTTCTTCGCCCTTATAAGCGAAACCATAAAGATATAAAAGTAGCATGGTAAGTTCCTAACCACGAAACCCATAACACTGGCCCAGACTCTAACTACTAACTTGAAAGTCATTTATAAACTAAAAAAAGCAAGGAAAGCAAGGAACCGAAACAGGGTATTCAGTTAAGCCATGCTAAAGGCCCCATTGCTGATATGATAACAAGAACTAGAAAATAGGAGCAAATGTGAAACGCCCTGGTTGTGCCCGACTTTGATGTCTTCTATTAGAATCCCGGTATTCCTTTTGGGGTTCAGGGATTTTGCTCACTTTGCTAGACGATTTTTCACTTTTCCCATGGTTGCAATAACCAGCATCTGGCTGACAACCGGCTCCGCAGGACTGACTGGAGTTCCCACAATAGCCTTTACTGTCACAACATAAACCGAAAGACGAGCCGATGCATGTGACACCTCCGCCGCACCTGCCATCAGGTGAGATGCTAGGGGTTTGAGGAACAGGGCTGACGACTTTCTCAAAGCTCTCATCCTTACGATACCAGAAATCGCTGGGGTCACCTAGACACTCTCCCACTGTTACTGGCTGATAGCGATGAGCTAATATTGCTTCCAACATGTGCTGGGTTAGGTTGTGGACCGTTTGCTCATGCACATCGTGGGCGATGACAAGCCACGACTTTTCATCTGTAGTGCCTGAAAGGAAATTCTTATCGAAGATGTCTTTGGAAAGTTGAATGGCTTCTGGGCTATCGTTGCGGAAATCCTCAGTATCAATGTCATATAAAACTACATGATACCCCATTTCGCCCATGTCATCTAAGCATCCAGACTCGGCCGTGCAACTTGAATAAGGTGGACGCATGTAAGTGGGAAAGCCGCCCAGGATATTTCGAAGCGCAACCTCATTCCAGAGAAGCTGAGTTCGTCGTTGATCCCGAGAGATTTTGCTTAGGTCTTGGTGAGACCACGTATGGCTAGCCACTTGATGTCCACTAAGAACCATGCGTTGAATCAAAGAAGCCCACGGCATGCCAGAATCATCGATCTGGCCCTTGCCATTATTGTTCCCGGTGACGAAAAATGTTACTTTGGCCTTATATTTATCTAGGATGTCAAGGAGGTCACTAGTATATTGATTCGGACCATCGTCGTATGTCAAAGCTATGGTTCCAGGAGTGACACAGGTGCGAATAGCCTGGGGACCATATGGAGCGCTACCAATTTTGGGTCGAGAGATTCCCTCCGTCGGTGGGCCGCCTGGAGTAGTATGGGCGTCACAATGGCCGTAATCGATCTGGCAGTCCGGGGAGCGGCAATGAGCCTGGGTATTTCCACAATAACCTTGACAGTATTAGTTCAAAGCATCGCTCTTGCAAAGAGGGACAAAGAAAGTACGAACCTGCTGTAGAGCAACAGTTGCCATCGGAGCATCGGCCAAAATCAGGGCCACACCTGTTGCCGAAATTCTGGCTCATCGGGTTTTGATTGACTGTAGGACCCTGAATCTTGGAGATCATATCGGAAGCTGCATCATCAGGAAGATTACGTGCAGAAGCGCTTATTAGCAGACTCAAGCTTGAGGCAATAGCAAAATAACCCATATGCATTGCGGTAACTCTTCGGTTTGATAAAATGTAATTAAAAGATATGGTACACAGATTAAATGAATTTGAAAATGGAGGAAAACACTTTGGGGACCGTAGACGTAGAGAACAATGAGATGGAGACAGAAACAAGCCGAAGGCGACAGGTAAAATCTAGCCATAGTGTCCGCATTTGTCCTCACTGAAGGAAGGAGCATCCTCGGGCCATCAGGGATTGTTTGCAAGTGAAAGAGGAAACAGATCAAGTCGTCATAGCTGCGAAGTGCAGGAAAGCGGGCACCGCGGCCATGGCCAGAGGGCTCTTGCAGTGACTCAATGCTTTGCAAGTTGGGCATAACACAACTCCTCATGAGAATGCTGCAAAGAATTTCCCTCCCGGGAAGAGGAAGGAGCTGACTTCTTAGGATATGCCAGGCGCTGTGGTAATTCATGTCCAGCCAAAAAAAAAAAAAAAAAAGGTCCGTGGCACTTTTCTTTCATTACTGTAGAATTAAAGTGATAGCAATTTTTCTGCTGTATTCATATTATCTTATCTTCGCACTCAATACCATTTAATGTGTGCAAGAAACTCTAGGCTCAAAATATCTAGTAGAAGGGAATTACATCAAAACTCGGCTTGTCTCATTGCCGTGGAAGAGACCTACCAAGCGGAATGAATGCATTACGCAGCCGACGAAATAGATTGTGAAGGATTGGTCTGAATTGGCTACTACGTCAGTTAGACATGAACCTTTATGTAAAAGTGTGCATATTGTCTCAATTTACCTCCAAATCATCCTCGCCAAGAGCCAAGAAAATGAACGGTGTCAAGGTAGGAAGATGAGGGCCAAATTTAGCCGGGATGCTGCGTGCGACACTACTAACGACAGCGATTAAGTGTCTCCGATGGATGGTGCTTAATTGGGGAGATTTAAATTTTTCAACAAGTTCTGAGACGAAAGCGTTCAATTGGCTATCGGAAAAATGAAGGACGAGGGCCGAGATAGCTGCCAAAGCGCGTTTTGTAACCACGGTTCCAGCAGTGTCGTTATCGATAATGGACATGACAGACTTCTCCAGGGCCGTGAGCTCGGCTTCTTTAAGTAGTGTCCCAAAGCAGGATACGACTTGAATCACAACATCAATGGCATCACTACTAAACCCTTTGGAAGGATCCTTCTCTAGCATTCCCTTCGTCACCGAATTCCTCCTCCTAGAGGGAGATGGACTAGGGCCAATCAACCGGGGGATAAGAACTCTGGAAACAGCAGAGTACGCCATGGTGGCGTCCTGGCTAGGTGATTGCCCTGGCTGGGGACGCGGAAGGGCAGTGACAATGGTTCTCAGAGCCGTGTTCGGTACTGAGGTGTCAATGGTTTGTGAGGTAGTCAGAGTTGACAATTCTTGAAGAAGAGTAGTGAGGCTCTCAAAGGGCAATCGGAGGACAAGGGGGCCAAGACTATGTTTTTCTTAACGTAAGCTTAAAGCTTTGTTTATAAAAGCGATGGAGTTCATGTTACTCACCATTTAAGTGCTTGGTTTTGAACGTCACCATGCTGGTCATCTAGAGCCTTGAGTAGCCCTTCAGCAAGCTTTGTGGAGGAGTACTGGTCGTGTGTTAGATATGAGGAGCCAGGGCTGGTGAGAATTCCGAATAAATCGTTTAGGGACATGTATCTCATATCAGGGTCGGGATCATTCAACTTGGAGAGCAAACCATTGAGGTTTTGCTGCACTGCCTGTCGGTCTGCCATTGACATGGAAAATTACCCCGCGGTAGAGAATAGGGAAGGCTTGTGTGGATGAGTTAAGAGAGTCCTATTGAAAAACGAATGACGGAGTATCTCCTATCAAGGAACTTAGTTCACTGGATAAATAAAAGATCTATAAAACCAAAGTATGGACGACGAAGAGGTGGGAAAAATGAGGTGGAAGTTAATGTAGGCCCCAATCTTTCACAAGCCTTATCGTGAAGGCGGAAACAGAGCTTGTACAGGACACTGCAACATCCCTTTGCGCAGTTTTCCAACCCAACACGAGACATATTAGTTCCCTGGAAAAACAGGACAAAAAATCTTCATCTAAATAAGATTTTTTCGAAGACCCAACTTGATACATGTCATATCTCATAAGAGTTTCTAGTGCATTGGTCTCTCAAGTGCTTTAGCTGAGTGAGGGTGAATTGCATCACATTCATGACCCCCCCCAAAGGCGGTCACGATGACTTCCCCGCATCTCTCAAAATTACATCGCCTGAACACCGAGACCGTAATTACGATCAGGGCGCTTGGACCAGGATGCATGTATGGTATGCTTTCATCAATGCCATAAAGGGAGGTGAGCGGGGAAGAATCAGGAGAACTACTAGCAGCCATCATATCTATTACTTCTCCTCTTTTTTCTTATTTTTTTTCCTCTTCTTAAATACAAAACTTAGGCTAGCTGGCCTCCGTACTCTAAAAGCACCTGTCTTGCCATTTACTATCATAACTTGTGCCTCTTTCAAATTCTAGGATTGGCGATAAGTCCTGCTTCGATACCTAATAGCAGAGAGATTTACCGACATAATATGACCCCCACCTCTCTCTCAGTTGTTCGTACATCGATTGGGGGACTCAGCGCCTTCAGTCGAAGCCCCACGCAGCAGTTTGCGCGGCGGACGTACGCTGCCGCCCATGAGGTGAAGAAATCTAGCAATCTCCCTTGGTTGGTTACCCTAATAGTTGATAGTTTAAAAAATGACATTTCTGGTTTAACCCGATAAATGACTAAGGCCTTGAAAACTTAGGTTCATCGTATCGGCTGGTGTGGGTGTTCCAGTTATATACTATCTCGTTCAGTCCCGACCCAATAGAGCCGCGCATCATGGCCACCATGGAGAAGAGCATAATGCAGAGTGATAGCGCGTTGTGATATTCAAAGCTGGAAAGACCCACGCGGATGAACAAAGAGTCATATTGAATGAAGTTGGTCAGTCGGGCCACCGCTCTGTAGACACATGGAACAGTAGTCAAGATAAACCATGGCCCCGATTAGTAGTCGGTGCTTTTTCATTAACATTATTATTATGAACGAAGAGTAGCGTTTCCGAGTTTGCTCCCCGAGAAACAGACTTTCTCTTTCGTGAAATCATCACTATATCCATTCAGCTGCACCCTATCGGGCGCAGGAGAGCCCAAGGTAAACGGGGGGCAAGAAAGTCAAAGAGAAAAGGGGAAAGAAATGAATCTTTGCAAAGAAACAAATATCATAGACCATGAGCACATGCAACTACCTTTTAAACAAGAAAATGCGGTCGAAAGAGACCATTACAATATCGACAAGCCCCTTAATGCTGTACCGTCGAATGGTTTAGAAGGAGCAAGCTATAAACCCATTCTTGCAGTTCCCTTTGTTATATGACGAAGATTATTCCGGCGCAATGAGTTATCGTCGGATTGGCTGTCCGTTAACCATAACTTGGGGTGTACCGGCCCCCGAGTTGACATTGCGTGCGGTCAGAGAAGACGCCTCAGTGCCAGTAGCAAGAGCAGCAGTGCCATTGGCTTCGTCCTCAAGCTCGTCCTCCTCGTCCTCATCATCACTTCTTTCGTCTTTTTTGACACTGTTAAAGATGTAGTTCTTCAAAATGCGAAGAATCAAGAAGAGCCAGAACAAATTGACGGCCTGTAGACTTGCGAGCAATGCAAATGTGATATATTGGCTGATCCAGCACTTATATTGCTCAGTTTCCCAGTTGAGTTCAAAGGGTCCAACTGTTCGGAACTCTGTCAGAACAGCCCAGAGAATCTTCAGGTTCAGATAGTGGCGAAGATAGATCCACATGCCGACAAAAACTCCGAAATATCCCGGGGTGATGAAGGAATCAAGATAGTTCAACGTTTTGGAAGTCTGAGGTAGGGCACGCGATTGTCAGCCAACGATATACCAAAAGATACAGAGCCAGAAGATTAGAAACCACAGTAACATACGGCGAGGAAGAAGTCAGAGATATCATGGGTTATATAAACGCCGATACCAATATGGGTGAAGTGGAAACGATAGCTCAAGCCGATAAGAGCCAGGGTGATAATATGATGTCCCACAAGCTCCTTAAAATCTTTTCGGGGTTTTTCTAGTTGCAGCATCAAGACGATGGCTTGTTGGGCCCAGTAGCTAGCCTGTAGCAGATAGTATGCCTTGAACAGAAGCTCGTGCTCACGGTGTGGGAACTCCTCAAACATAGCGGTGGTGTTAAAATACCAGATATCAGACCGGCTCATGACATACAGACCGAAGGGGCCAAAGATAGCAAAATATATGGCTGTATAAACTTGCTCCATAAATCTTGCAGTTTTCCCCTTTCCACGGATTCCACAATATGCAGCCCATGGACGGATTACACATTGCATCAAGAATTCTCGTGTGAAAGATAGCACGACAGTATAAAAGCAGACGAATGCAATATCCTTCTTGCCCTTCCCGTACATAACAGGACCGCCAGGGGTTTTCGGGGGAAGAGGATAGGATAGGAAGATCGCACTATGTAGCGGGTTTGAGGTAGTTGGGTTGACTGCGTATGCTGAAAAAAGGACGGCTAAGATGAGGAGAGGTAGGAGCCATGTGTGCTTGAGACAGGCATCTTTGAAGCGGCGGAGGGACGACCGGCTTTTGCTACGTTTTGAAGACTTAACAGGCTTTTCGTTCCAGGAAAGTCAGCCGAAGAGCCACGGGCGCATATCAACGGGATTAAACACTTTTCATGACCATACCTTGTCCCATTTAGGTGGCTCTGAATCAATGGGACTCACATCATTCATCGTGGACATGGCTGGAGCACCGGTATCACCACGAATGTCTGCGCCCAAGTTGCTTGATTTTCTTTTAACACGAGGCATGGTAATTTGCAGAGTATAGAATTTTCAACAAAAGACGTATGGTTGCTCCAACTCGAGAAAGAATCGCTCTCTTCCGGAGTCCGATTCTTCTCTCAAGGACAGGACACACGTGGCCCTACTGACCAGCGTGCAAATCCGAGACGGACGATTGGAAAACCGAACACGCGCCGCTGAAAGTGGGTCAGGATAAAGTGCCCGGAGGTGAGGAGAATAGAGGTGATATTTAAGGAAAGAAAGAAAGAAATCAGAAGAAAGATGAGAGAAGGAGGGAAACAAAAAAAATATACAGCCAAGAAGAGAGAACAACAAAGCAAAGAGTGGAGATGGGAGAAATTGCCGAGTCTCAGAGTTTTGATGCCAAACGAAAGAAATAATCCAGGGGTTTTTTTAATTTTTTTTTCCTCGGTCCCGTTTTTAGTCCGACTCCACAGCTTCCCACTCCACAATAATCTGCATCTTCAGACCACTCATTGCTCGTTCTGGACTCCAATCTTCATGCTATCGACACACTATGTGGAACGGTGCCCTTTCTTAATGTGCATTTTGGTTTAGTGCCACCCAGAATTTTGGCTGCACAGGGGAGGAAGCAGATACAGCCAGTGAGATTGGCGGCTTGGCGCTTATTTTCCCAAACCATGGGGTACAGATTTATATTAAAGTCAAAGCAACATTAGTTGATTTCACCCTTCCATAGAGACTTCTGCAAGGCTCCCATTAGTTATAATATTTTATTATCCCGTTTCGCGCCCACTCCATTAGCAACCGGACAATAAAAACAACTTTATCACATCCTCAATTTTCTCATTCAGCTGTAGTTATAATACAAAAGAAATCATCTCGCCTCAAAATCCTTTATATTACAAAAACATTCATAACCCTCAATAACGAAAAATGTTTTGGAGTATATTTAATGTGGGCTATCTCTGCTATATTTCTCATGTGATGAGATCTGGAAGGGAAGGGAAATTTTTTCTTACTTATGATACTAAAACTGAAATATGGGGTTTTCTAACATTTTCAGTATAGATAAATCCTTCACCTATGAACCAAACAAATGAAAAAAGGACGTAGAAGGCCATATATTATTATAGATGTTATTCTCAGCTTCCTCCGACCCTCTTCCCACAACTTTACAAGCATCGTAATGTCTCATCCCTAATTAAAGCAGCCGTTCCTAGTAGTTTTTCACAAGCTACATTGATTGCGACAGAGTTCGGGTGGGAAAGGTACTGGTGTTCTATTCCAAATATTAATGCTTCCTCCTTAGGCCTTGAATGTTTGTATGACTGACAATATCGGGTTTATGCTACTAGGAGAATTCTAAGAGACTCCCTAGAAGAAAGGTGTGAGGAGTAACGCCCTAATGCCTGATCGGAACGCACATTAGTAGCGCAGTATTGCTCAGTCAGTGGGACGGTGGCCCTATAAAAATGTTACCATTGAGCATTCATGGGGAAGAAAGTTTATTAATATAGGTCATTCTAATTGGAATGAGATTGAATGAAGGGTCTCTAACCATAAAAAGTTCCTGCCCCAGAATCCAGCTTGTTTGGGAAGAAGATCGCCTTCTAGCATATTATTCCCGCATCTGGCGAACCTGGTTCAGATGAGGGGAAACCTTTCGCTCATGTTAGATACAAGGATACTTTCTTAGCTTTTTCTGTTTCCTTATTTCTTTTCTTCTGTAGCTATTTGCAATTGATAGTGAACACCTGACTATATTCCAGGACCTAGAGTAGGAGCTCCATAGCACGAGTCTTCTTCTCTGGGACGTATAAGTAGAAGCAATGTTTAGGCCCCCCTCCCAATATCATTAAGCTTACACTTTCCCTTTTAATACATTGATTTTATTTTTCTTTCTTATTTATTTATCAATTTATTCCATCAAGGGTGTTGGCATTCCTTAAGTTTTGTTGTGATCTACCCAGTCTCTTAGATTTATATTGCCATTCGCATTTCGGGTTTAAAAACTTTGTGGTACTTAGTTATTTTAGCATTGGGCTCATTAAGGTATTATTTCTTGCTATTCCCTCTTATTTCCTATCTTTCCCTATTGTTTCCTATTGTTTCTTTTACTGAAGTGCATGGGAGGATGGATGGTATGTATCCCATATTTTGATGCTATATGATTTTTTAGTTTTCAGAAAGAGGGAAGTAAAGCTAGTAAGTTATTTTGTGTTACTAGAAGAGTTAGCTAGCATATATTACTTAACATAAGATAAAGCCTTCCAACTTGACAAGAATAAGATTAAATATTATCTGTAGTCAGTATAGTCGACATGGGTTGGTGAATTTACTTGTTATATTTAAAATCTTCATATTGGTTGGTGGTCTAGTTAGCCATACTCTAAAAATTTGTGCTGTATGGTGCACTCAATCAAAGAAAGACTTTTGTTTTCTACACATTGTCTCAGTTTCAAAACTGGCTTTAGATGGTGTTTCTTTCTTTCTTTTTTTCTTTTTTTATTTGGTTTCCCCCTTCCCCCTTCCCACTGCAACCTGACATCCAAAGAACCAGATTCCCGTAGCGATATTTCCAACTACATCAACTTCATCCTCATTAGGAGTTCCTTCGTTCGTGATCTCTTCTCAAATATTTGGTTTGTCTATTAAAAATAAATAAGACGTTGGATGCCTAATTCGAGTATAAATGAGAGTGGAGTAAAACAGTGAGGTAGATAACTTTCTTGAATAACCTTTGCTACCTGGACGGGGTTATATCTCCACAGCCTCTCTTTCAGCATTCCATAGCATTTTGTGAGCTGGCTTGGTTCAAATGCTCTGTAGTATTGAATGTTTATTAATTCAGCTACCTGAAAATTCTTCCCCTTTGCGTTGATGCCGCCATTAATAAGCTGCAATTTGTATCTCCTGATGGTTTGACTCACCTCGTTTTTACCGTCATATTTCTCCTGTCCTTGTCAATGCGCCTTTCCCTAGCACTCACTAGTGGAAGCCACCGCTGCTTAATAGGTACTAGGTAGCTGAGTAGGTAGGTTAGTACCTGGCGTTGACTTTAGACCTAATAACGTATTGCGCTATTTCGCTGGTTGCTTGTTATATATTGAGAAGTATTGGCTGCGGGTCGAAATCTTCTGGAACTAATGTGTATACTCCGGAGCAAGCGATGGGGATAATTAAGCAATTTAAAAGTATCTAGATCTAGTGGTATTTAGCTTTTGACACTAACCAGATTCAGTAGAATTCGGCGCGTTGCTGAGGATAATGTGGCTATGGCTATGGCTGTGAATGTTTAGGTCCTAGATTTTGATTGGTTCAAGCTCGAGCAAATTAACAAGGCCCCTATTAATTCCATGCAATATGTAAAAGAAAAAAAATTGATAATCATCTATTCTTGGGAAAGGTCATTCTATCTAACTCGTCTTGTCAACCCATCTAGTGCTAACCGGAGGAAGTAAAAGTAGGCGCTGGGGGCCCCAATAAAAACGGGGCTATGCCGCCTGGCTGCTGGTTACATTACTAGCTTCTGATTGATCGGGACACAAGCAAATATGGAAGGAGGAACGGCGATCATGATATGACAGGAACAATGCCTGGCGCAAAATGCTTCCGGTTGTAGACTTGTGCTAAGCTCAGCTGAAGAAATGATTCCCTGTGTTTTTGGACTTCAAAGTATATAAAGGGTCTCAGTGTCCAGCAGAAAATGGCAATGGATAAGTCTAATTCCTATTTTAATCATTCAATTATCACTTTCAAGGCGGATTAGTCTCTTTAACTTCTACTTCTTTTCATCAAATATTCTTACCACAATGCTCGTCAATGCAGCTCTTGTGGCTGGCCTTTCCTTGATAGTCCAATGTGCCAGCGCCTGTGGCCCCAACCAGACGGACCCCGGCAACAATATTGTCGTCGTTGGTGATGATGGACCTCCTCGACCAGAAACCTTGGGCTTTGCTATTAACCACATCGGTCTCCTGACAACCAACCTTGCTGCGATGAAACATTTCTACGGTGATATCCTTGGAATGCGTCTGCTCTTTGACGCCCATGTCACTAAGGAGTACTCTGTTACCTATATGGGTCATATTCAGGGTGGACGAAACGGCAGTGGCTTCCAAACAGGGGCAGAACTCGCGCGAGACAAAAACAACCTTTATGGCCTTCTCGAGCTGGTTCAATTCAGCGTGTCCGATGACCATCTTGTAGCGTCCACTCGCCGTACGAATACCTTTGGCCATGTCGGGTTGATTGTTCCTGACATTGTCAAAACACAAGCCTACCTGGAAAAAAACAACGTCCCAATACTCAAACCGTACGGAGAGCCTATAACTGAGTATACGGGGCCTGTCCCCAATGCATTCGGTCTCGGGGCGTTTGCTGGGGCACACCTCGCTGCGAAGAAGGCGCTTGTGGAAGCGCAAGGTCTTATTGGAATTCCACTCTTGTTGATGGTTCAGGATCCGGACGGAAATTTGGTTGAGATCCAGCAGCAAGATCCCCCAGAGGGTGTGCTGTGAAAGGACGGAGGGTGAAAAGATAATGTTGTGTTCACTGATCTTGGATACACAAGGATTATGCTTTATTATTGGTTGATGGAGCTTCTTACTGAGTTATGGATTGTTGTTTAACTAGATGGAAGCGTCTTGGTTTGTTAATAGTTCAGTACGAATTTATAGTGTTGTCTGGTATTAGACGGGCTTGAATTAGATAATTTTTTAGTGTCAAGATGAGCTGTGAACAAACCTGGGTAGATATGTATTCCACATGCATGGTTTGTTGAATAGCTGGCAGAGGAAGATTGTTTTGTGTACCAAGTCTAACCATCTTGTAGCAATAGAGACAACAGGTTAAGATACATGGAATTACCTTTGATATTGTTTGATTAGAGTCATTTTTATGCTTAATAGTATTTCGAGTGATGTAAAAGAATTTATCTTCCTGGCTCCTTCTTCCTCTGTTCAAGTTGGTAGTTCCACGAACTCCCTACCTTACCAATAGCCGAAAGTAGGTACGAATGCGAAATCTTGAAAAAGCTCCATTTTCAAAGATAAGCCCAATGGGACAAGGTATTGCCGTCTTCGAAAGAATAGATTATTCGGCTCTAGGATTTTTTATGCAGGCATAGTTCGGTTAATATGACTAGTTGGGAATTTCTGCCGCTGTTGTGATACGTGGGTTTTGATTTGAATAGATTTTTATTTTAGATTCTCGCTATATATGTATGGAGGAAACATTATCGTACTAAGATAATGAGCTGAATTCCGCGCGCGAGCGCATTTGTGGAACCACATAGTACATACAAGCTGAGGGCTAAGTGGACTAAACTAAACTAACATACTAGGTAGTATTCCATCCACAAACCCAAGGTAAGTACTAGGTAGGATTATTATCTACATGTTAACTTTGTGTTTCCAAACTAACCATAATATACTTGCCCAATCTCTAGGTCGGAATGGTTCTCCATTGACCATTGACCTGTTATCCTTCTCACACTATCATCCTAATACTACATTAATATGACATCCTTTCGTCATTCAGACCTAATAGATTCCTTGCGGCCGGAAGAAAATTTGAAGAATAAAAAAAAGGAGATACTTTTTTTCCATATTTGCTTCTTACATTGCCACACCCTTGACATCGAGTCCATTTTACTTTCAACCGGTGTGAATAAGAATCATACCCCTGGGTACCTATCTCTCATAGCCTCTCTTCGGACTCTAACCCTGACTGGGAACCAACAAAAAGATTAGACCACAATCCTTGACAGTGGTACAAATGTATTTACCCAGAGTTTGCAACACAGTCAACAAGGGGGGAGGGGGGAGGGAGGGGATGCAGTCGGTACAAGTGTTGACACTTATACATTGGGTTCATGGGTTACACATCCCGTTCGGGACGTTGTCTGGTTGGAGTTCTCCAAGCGAGTGACACAAAATAAATATACTCCCATCTTTATTAATATGTTAATGCGATTAAGGAGGCACGCAAAAAAATATTTGTAAGAGATGTTTTCGAACCCAGAGCCAAAGTGTTTTAAGCTTCGTATTTGCCTAACATGGTTCTTCATTGGGTACTAATAGGTACATAGACAACCATTGGATTTATCTACAACTAAGGTCGTGTATTGGAAAATGAGTTTTGCGGGCAGATAATGAAAATTGTTCAATTTTGAAATGAAAATTGTTTCATTGACTAGTCGGTAGGTATCAAAATCTCATCATTGTTTTGGACTAATTCACGTACTCCGTCCGTTCATCATGTGAAGGTAAAAAATGAAATAAAATAAAATACACAGAAAGCCGGGAAATAAACATGAAAAGTCGTCATTCCCTGGAATAGTTTTTTGAAAAAAAAAAAAAAAAGGTTACTCATGCGTCGCGATTCTCAGCATGGATAGTAACACTGCCAACACGCTTCTCCTCGTCAGATTCGTTGAAACCAGTCTGCTCCATAACAGCTCCGCGGCTGAATTCGTTCTTGGTCTTCCAGGCGGGAGTACCAATGTATGGAATGCCGTTGGGATTGGTAAAGATCTTTTCAACATCCTCGAGGGTCTTTCCGGCAGTCTCGGGGAACATGAAGAAGACATGCAAGGCCATGGCGGTACAGAAGACGCCAAAGAGGATGTAGACCTGCCATTTAATGTTGACAAATGCAGGGGGAACAAAGTACCCAAGCGCAAAGTTGAAAGCCCAGTTGGAGGATGTGCATAGGGCGTTGGCCTTTCCACGGACACGGAGAGGGAAGAGCTCAGGGGGGTAGATCCAAGAGACAGGACCCCAGGTGATGGCATAGCAGGCGACAAAGAGATAGGTGCAAGCGATGACAGCCTTACTTGGGGGACCCCGAATGATCCAAGACTGGGCTTCAATGTTGTTGAGACCACCTGGAGGAGCGGCATGGCCGTAGCTGGCCATGAGACCACCGTTGGCGTACAGGAAAATCAACATGCCAATGGCTCCAGCAATGAGTGTAGGACGACGACCCCAGCGATCAACCCACAGGATGGCGGGAATAGTCATGACAACGTTGATGACATATTGGATGGAGGAAGATACCAGGAGATTGTTGCCCTCTAGGCCAGCCATGGCAAAGACATAGGTAATGTAGTACATCATAACATTCATACCAGTCAGCTGGGACCAAATCTGAGTAAAGATTCCGACATGGGTGCGGTTGATCATATTGGGTTTCAAAAGCTCGAGGTAAGAGACATCGGCATTCTCGCGCTCGAATTCACACATGCTCTTAATCTCATCGAATTCGCGCTGCACGAAAGGAACGTCGGGGTCACCCTTGCCGTGGACCAGAGTCAAAACAGCATGGCATTCTTCCCACCGATCATTGCGAGCCAACCAACGAGGAGACTCGGGAAGTAGAATCATACCGAGGAACAGAAGAATTGCAGGAATCATCTGCAGACCCCATGGGATGCGGAAAGCAGCGGTGCCTTTGATGTAGCTGCATCCATATGAGATATAAAACATGATCATGATACCCCAGGTGATAGCCCATTGCTGGAGCCCCACAAGACGGCCACGTTTGGTTGGAGGAGCCTAGTAGATATTAGAGACAACTCTCAAAATAACCTAATAATCAAAGACAATGTGAATGCTTACCAATTCGGAGATGTACACGGGGACCTGAGCAGAACAGATACCAACACTGAAACCGTTGATGATACGACCAACGATCAGCATAGCGATGTTTTGGGATGCACAAACAAGGATAGAGCCAATGCACCTGTTTGATCTTCATGTTAGGTCTAAGAGGTAGGAGAAGTATATGTAAGAATGCTTGAGCACGTACCAGATGACAGCACCGACCATGATCGCCCGCTTACGACCAAACCAATCGGACACAAATCCAGAAACCAGAGCTCCGAGCCAGGAACCTCCAGCCATGGAAGCGGTGATACCACCCTGGACATCTGCCGAAGGGCCCTTACAAACCCTTATGCCGTTGTCATCAAACTCCAAGGGTCCTTGATCGAAGTAGCAAAGATAGGCCTCTGTATTGATAATGGCGGACATTGATGAGATGTCAAAGCCAAAGAGACCACCACCAATAACGGCGATGGCCGCAATAACGTAAAGGTTGCCGATGGCCATGATGAAAGTAGGGATTGTTGTTCCCTCCACCAATAAAAGTAGAAAAGGACCTTTTCGTGAGTGAAGTGGTGAACTTGAGAAAAACTGGGGAAGAAGGGAGGTATGGGGTGTTTAAGTAGTTTTTTTTTTTTCCCAAGTTTTCAAAAGTGGCGCGGAATTGCTCTCCCCGAAAATGAGGAGATCATTACGTCGACAGTGAATATGAGGAACTCTGTTACGTGCTAGCGGCAATTCTCATGGTGTGACTAAGTTCCTGGGCAGAAGTGAAAGTGCGGAAATTACTTCTGGTGCAGGTGAGGCCCGTGACAGAAATCATGAGTGAAGTGGATGTGATAGCGCATTTGGTCGCCATTGCAGTTCTATCACTGGATGAAAGCATCCTAATGACCCACCCACTCATTCACAATAATTCTGGTGGTAGCATACTAGGAACCAATTCGGCAATCCGAATCAGGGGGCTGAATTCTCTACTCGTTTACCTATGGGGAAATCCGTGGGGATGCGTTGTATGGTCTGGAGAATTACAAGGGCATGTGTTGTGGGAGAACAAAAACCAGGAGCCAGTGAAGGCAGGGGAGAGAGGGGCAGCGAACCCGCAAATTCGGGACGGCCGAATGTTACCCTGGACGGAGAGAAGGTATTAAGGGCAGTTGATTGGAAGTTAAGGGAAAATATATATTTGGCCCAGTGGATGGGACCACCGTCCGTTGATTTCATTTGGCATCCATAGTTGAATCGTGGGGCAACCTTTGGGGAAACCGACCATATGTGGGTTTCTAAGCCGAACATAGACTACATTGCTGGCTAGCCGAGAGATTGAGAGCAACCGAGAACGACAGGATTAGTGGTAAATGAGAGGCAAGCCGGACGCAGATAGCACCAGAAGCGGCCGACTAAGAAGCCGAAGCGGGATGGATCGACAATTCACGATTCCTTTCCCGGCTGTGGCGGAAATTAAGTTCAACTACTGTTAATAATGATGTCGTCAGAACAAGGGACAAGACTGGCTTCAGGGGAGTGTAAAATAACTGAATATAAGTTGCTTCAGGAATTAGAGCATAGTCAGTTATCATGGGCGACAAATAGTTATGCATCACATTCTGGAGTTCTTTGCCTTTACAGAGAGCCACAGGGGGTCAGTTAGCCCATCAGCGAAGAGTCGAGTCTCACTCTCGGGGTCAGGTCTAAGATGGGTCCGACCTGGAACATTTGATTTCGTGGTTATTATTATTATTATTATGTTTTAGATGGGTCTTCTCGTAGCCTAGTTTGTATGACTTGTAGAAGTGGAAGAAGTAAATGATAATCCCTAAAAAATAATTGGTCATGTCATGTTCGGTTCTGGAGACATTATTATGATTGTAATGAGATCCATTAGAAAACCAGATATTGATTAGAGACGAGGTTCGCTTCTCAATGCTGCCGTGGCTGATGATTGAGGAAGGAAAATCTCTAAAGTTGGTGGTTGTTCTGAATGGGAAGGGAAAAAAAAATTCATACCCACACTGAATTCTAGAACCGCCACTCCACATCTTGCCTCCCCCCTCCTATCTCCATGGAGTTCAAATGAAAACTGGAGAAGCGAAGGAAAAATTTTTTTACCCTTCTTTCTCTTTCCACACCCGAGAGTGTTCCGAAGAGGGAACATCTCAACGAATGCTTACTGATCCATCAACAGTAGGTACCAGGATCCCTGATCCCGATCCCTAGTTATACAGAATAGTTTGTGTGTTACTGCAGGGATTTACTTGGTAGTATCCTTACACCTCCCTCCATCCTGCCCCTAAGTCTAACTATAACCAATTGTAATATAAAATGTCTCATCGGGAGCCCAATTCCAAATGCTCAGATAAATCAAACCCATAGAAATAAACCGAGCCCTCTGGAATTACCTGGATTTACCCGACGCTGACTTGCCACGCTAAAGTCGATCTTGGCGCATCCGTCCTTTCTTCTTCTCGCTTAGCCTGCAGCCACAGAAGGCTTGTCATGCGTCATGTCATCGTTTGAGTTTCAGGATTTTCAACAACTCGGGGCTAGAGGTGCGAAGAAAACTCTTATTCTTATTACGAAATCAAAGCTATGCATCGGATCTCCTCGGGAGGAGTTTCTAAGGGGGGTGGTAATGGCCAGGACAATAATAATAATCTCTGCAGAATATTGGAACGTCGCTGTCTTTCTTCCTCCCTTAGAGAATTATTATTACGGGAATCAAAACCGCTGTGTCTCAATTCATTATTATCGTCATTATACCATGCAATTAGACCAATAATTCTTTTCAGGTCGAGGGCTTTCTCGCACGAGAGTCATATCCCAGACTTGAGGTATACACAATTAATTGAGGGGTAACAGGGGGGTAACGGCACTACTAAACCAGAAGGTGCAAGAGAAGTAACATAGAAAAATAGTTAATTAGTGGGGAGACGCATCCCTTGACGTGGTCACATAAATGCCAAGGGAATGTCTAAGACGCGCTGTTCCATTGGGAGTCGAATATTTGATTCATGCCACCAGTTCCCACTCGGCAACAAATGAGCAGTTCATCCCGACTCGGCCTTCTTGGCGCCGGTATTCCTCCATGGTGAGCCCCCGAGTGTCTTGCATGTCGCCGAATTGTGTGAGGACAACCAGTTGCGTCCTTTGACCCGGTCTTCCCAGCACCCGAGGGTCGGGAACATCCACATACCAAACATCTCCGCCTCCGTTCGGCCCAGAGCCCCGGAAATGAGTGAATGGCAAACGTTCCTTGTTTTGGCCATCAGCACCATATGTGGTGAGTAAAAAGAAGCCCGGTTTTTTCCGACTATGGTGTTCCAGAGTCCAATGCTCGCAAACAAGGTTGAATTGAAATCTAATAGGTTCGGGTTGGGAAATAGATATTTGCTTGGCTGCCGGTCGGAATGATCTTTCGCCAATGTCATGTTTCTGCGTTTCGGTGTAGGTGTGCGGCATCTCTGCGCAAAGGGGAGAATTCGGGTTGCCTAGAATGTATTCCTCCCAGCTGATCTCGGGCCGCCCATCATCCCGATAGAAGTGATTTCGGTCTTGAGGGAAGTGCCGGAGCCCGAATTCATCATTGGAATCTGTGAACATTCTCGGATTAAAAAGTTTTGAATACGGCTGCCCGGGTCCATTTACTACTCCTGCTCCCCAGCAGGGATCTATCAGTTTCCACTGCCCGTGGTCAATTCTCACCACATTCCAAGCATGGCCTGTCGCGGACTTTGGTGGTAGGCTAGCGCCCGGGCCTACTTTCGTGTAGCCATAGCCTTTCCCATGGCCTGAGATTACCTTTGCTTCTAGGCCCGCTTCAGTTGCGAGACTTTCAAAGAGAACGGCATAGCCTTGGCATACTGCAAGTCCTGAAATGAAGGCACTGTCCGCAGTGCATGGTTTGTTGACTTTATTGAAGAACACATCAACATCATAAGATATGTTATGGTGAAGCCACGTAAAAATGGCCCTTGCCTTATCTGTAGGCGAAGGGAAAGGTGCGGTTAGTTCTCTCGCTAGCCATCGAAGGTCTCCATTAGGAACAGATGATCTCGGGTATAGAGCCGCATGGTTGTCGGGTCCCGAAAAATCACGACATTTCAAACATCCTGAAGTTTGTTTGGGGCCTGGGATTGGCGAGGGGCTATTCGGTGCTGCAACCTTTGGTTTGGTTGCTTGGATTTTGGAAATATCTGGACGGGAAGACACCGGTATTGGCGGTGGTGCTGATGACAGGCCTCTCCGAGTCGGTACCTGGCCAGCACCATTTACATCATGATCCCGATTTTTCTTAATTATGCTCCCAAATCCTGCCTGCTGGATTTTTTCTAGCGCAGTTCCTGATGGAATTGGCGGGGGAAGTCTTTTTGTCGGCAGACTATTAGAAGTTTCTTGTGTAGCTCCTGACCTCTCGCAATTTGGTCTGGAGGGGAGTCGTGGAGCAGGTCGAGATTCGGAGCTCTCTGTCGAGACACTTTGGTTCGAGTTTCGACGTGGAGGCAACTTTGGTTGAGGCGCGGAAAGGCTTGCGCTACTTGACCTTGGTGTTAGTTTCGGGCGCGTTGGTGGTGCGGGCTTCTTCTCCGGCCTTTGAGGTAGTGCAGGTAATTCAGCACCCCATGGCGGGGCCCTTAGCCCAGGCCCAGTAGAGCTGTTCGTTGACCTTCCGGTGCTTGTAGAGGTTGATCGAGATGTATCAGATCGTATTGATTCTCCAGAAGGTCTTCGCGGTGGTAACGATGGAACCTGTTGGGCCGAATTCTGGCGGGCGGGCAGTCGTGGTGGCAGCCTAGGTTTCTGCTCGGTCGCAGAATCTCTTGAAACCGGCCGCGGAGGCTTTTGTGGAGTCTCGGGAGGCGCAAGGCCATTATCAACAGGTGAGGCTGTAGGGACTGATACACCATTACTATTAAAAGAAGGGCTTTTGATAGAGTTTGGTCGTGGAGAGGCTGGCTGCAAAGGGAAACCAGTTGGCTGCGAGCTGGGGTTCAGGAACGGCGATGGCTTGTCAGCGCCATGCCCGGCCTGTGCGAGTTTCAGGGCCTTGATGCGGTCCTGGATTGATAAGACCTGCGTTTCTTCCGCCATCTTTTACTCACAAGACGACTTATCCTTATTCAATGAGAATAGAACAATAAATAGGCTGCCCGGAGCAAGGAATAAGGAGTCGCGTCACCAGGTACGAGGACAGAATTGACAGCCGGATTGGGCCAGACAACTTGGCAACGCGCACCTATGCACGGCAATCAGCCGTAAAATACAACGAGTGACTGTCCAGTATTGGATGTTATATGGAAGATGGGATTAAGGGAATGTCAAAAGATTTAAAAAGAGAGAAGAGGATAGGAGAAAAAAGAAATAATAAATAATAAAAAGCGAGAGACAGGTGCCCTTTTTTCAGTGTTATATCCCCGCAGAGAGATTTATCTGACTGTTGGCAAAATACGGCTGTGTTCAAATCAGCCTTGCTTGGGTGCCTCAGGATGTTACATCCCCTTGTAATTTTTGTATTATTGGGTTACTATGTAATAATCTAACCGTTTTAGGCCACCATGTCAGGGCTTCGATTGGTGAAAACTTGACTAGCTAAATATATTACAACCAACATTTCTTGGTAGAAGAAGGTAGGATCTAGACCAACTGAGATACTTACCACCGCACCACAACAGAAATACTAATTAAGGGCAAGTGCTTTCCCAACTTGGAACAAACAAACACATTACAGTATAAGCCTAAGGTTTCCTTTACCAATCTCTTTTCACAGAGTAGACACTCAGAACTACGTACTAGGTAGGTACTAACCTAGTTAGAGTCATTCTTCTTCCACTCTTTAAACAACCCCAATACAAATGATTGGCTTTCAATGTCCATTGCTGAATGGGTACTTATCGCGCTCGATAGGGGTTTCAAGGGTGAGTCATAGGCGCTTAGTGCCTACGCTTGCACACTGCATACTACAGGGGAGGCTGTCTAGATCGAACACTGAAATTAAAATGTACTTAGGCTATAAGTAGTTCCACTACCCACTGATTTCCTTGAACAAGACAGTTTATATCATCAAATTCTGTCGAACCTCCTGACATTTTTCCCCCAGAATAGGCTTATATTTTTGCTACACTCATTAGGTAGTTTAGAGTAATGAAGTAGATTGGTGGTTCAAATGAAAAGTTTCATGATAATAACGTATAACAGGCAATCGATAACACCTACTCAAGAGGGAGCATCTACCACTCATAAACCAGATATAATGGAGCTCACAGAATTACATGCTCTTGCTCGGCTTTCTCAACCATCTTCACCAGTGCATCGCCGATACCATATGAGAATGCATAGCCGCCCCCTCCGAAGCCATATGCAGACAGGATGACGCGCTCCCCAAGCTTCTCCGAATCCAACCGAAATCCACCCTCTCGAGAGGGACGAATGCCAACTATATAGCTGAGTGCATCCTTCGGTGGGTTCTCTGGCACAATTTCAGGTGCGAGGCGATGTGCGCGAGCGATCTCATCCCGGGCGATCTCCATGTCTACATTTGGCGACCTATCACAGTGAGCTTCGTAACCATTAAGCGCTCAAGTGTGGTTTCACAAAGGCTTACAAATTTTCTCGCTGTTTGACCCCCCCGAGGATCACACCGTGGGATAAAGGACGGGGAATGATGTAGGTGTATTCCTTTCCATTTCGAAAGTATAGTGTATGACAATTTTTCGTTTGTAGGAACACGTTCTGGCCCCGCTCAGGGAAACATTTGTTGTCCTGAACGTCGTGAAGTGTTTTGCTGCCGAGACCACTCGCGTTGATGAACACGCTCGACGCTGGAAACAAGTCCCATAATTCTGCGAGCGACTCAACTCGCCTTCTAATGAACTGGCCACCTAGGGAAACAATCTTCTCCCGCAAATAAGGCATATGTCGTGTGGGATCCGTCACCACTGTTTCATATTCCCATCCACAATTGAAATTAGAAGGGTATTCACCAGTTTCCAGATCACGGAACTAGGTACCTCAGCAGTCAGATCCACTTCACGAAAACAGGTACCGCATAGTCTAGTTCATGCCATTGACGTACCTTAGAGAGCACAGTCTTTCCCCACGCAGAGGAATTCGGGCCTGGAGCCTGCTCCAAATACTCCCGAGAATTCACAATGCAAACTCCAGATTCGGGTTCACTCTGTGCCATTTTCAACAAATGTCGATGAGATACCGCTTGAATATACCGATATTCTGGACTAATGCCTCCTGCCGCGTGCCATGCCGCCCCTGCCCAAGCGGATGCATAAAAAATATTTTGGTCACCCGGTAGGTATTCGGCGACTAAAATAACGGGGAATCCATTGAGAAGAAGCTGTCTCGCCGCCGCACACCCAATGATACCTGCACCAAGAATTATTATTGGGCGCTGGGAGAATGGAATAGATGAGGATATTGCACGAGTATTACAGTCGCCCATCTTGTTCAGTGCTCTTATTGATATCAGTGCGACCAACAAAAAAAAAAGAAAAAAGAAAAAAGAACAAGAGGGAAAAGGAAAAACAATTACAACATGAGAACTCAATTTAAATGAGATAAACAATCGGAATTTTACGCGGTAATTTCGAATGAGGGAGCAAAGACCATAAAACGCAAGGAAGATAAGCCATTGCTACAAGCGTAACTAGTCATCGCACAGATTCTGAACAACATGCGAATCCTAGTTGGTGGAAACATGTCCCCAGCACATTATCTGTCTCCTCCTTGGAAGGCTTGCGTGGACTTTAAAAGGCTAATCCATTGAAGTACCTAGCTAGTGAGTAAATAGTACTGAATCCAAGCACAACAACGGTCGGGCAATTCCGCTCAGGAGGGTCAGAGTCTGAATAAATATATGCAATCCACCTTTGTCAGTCCACCCAGAAGTGCAAGCGGTCAATAGCGTGTGGATGACTCGTCAAATCCCCAGATTAGCGAATCTCAGTTGCCAATAACACCCAATAATGGTGATGTCAATTTAACTCTAACAAGGAAGAGTTGAAGCGGACTGTTCCGACAGCGGAGTATGTTACGAGAAACCTAGTTACCTGCAGGGCGGGTTAGGCCGCTTTAAAATTTCCAAGTAAATTACTCCACACTGATCTAATTTTAATAACACCACTGCTTGATTCTGTGGAACAAAATGCCTTCTCTTTGTCAACATAGGCCTTATGATAAAGCAGTCTGGTATGGACGAGAAAGAGAGAACAAAGAAGGGAGAGGTACAAGAGGGAGGGGGAAAAGGAGGCGGTGGAGATCGGGAAAACTCAAAATCATCGAAGCCTTTCTCACTCCCTCCTCAGCTCTCCACTCATCTAGCTGACTTCCCATGTTGTCATTCTTTGGACGCATTCCTACCACCACCACCTCGACGACTACTACACTACTAGTCAATTTCGCTATCCTACCACATGAACTAATCCGGCCTATTACAACGGCCAACAGTTCTCGAATGCCGTTGGTCTGTGTGCAGTACCCGCGCGAGACTCCAACTCCACTCGCAAACGCCCCCTGCTCCATTCATTCAATCTAAAAGGCCTAGCCGTCTTGGTATTTTCTTTCTTTTTTTTCCCTCTTTTTGTTTTTAGATTATGACTGGGGTTGTTGATGGTGGGAAATTGCTCCAGGAGGGTACGGTTCAAGTAGGTATCCCAATTCTCACTTGAGAGATAATCTACATCTCCCCGATTTGGCTTGGCCGTCGGATCGCGTAGAACTCGCTAGGTCCACCACATCATTTATGACTATTGCAGCACAGCAAACCACCTATGTAATTGTGAACTAATGGGGTCAAATCGAGTATGCTAGGAATCGCAAGTGAAACAAAATAATGACGGTAGCGAGGAAATTGGCGTGCTCACTGATCGTGATGCGGAGAAAACTCTCCCCTACGAGGCAGATGACTCGCCATTTCCTGAGGTGCGTGCCGTTATCCGACCAGTAGATGATATTAGCCTGCCTGTCAACACGACCCGGATGTGGACAATTGGGATACTTTTCACAATTGTACGTTTTTTTGCTCTCTTCTGGGGGCCACATCTTCACTCCCCTCCCCCAAAACTCTCTCTCGTTATAGCAAATTTGACAGAGAATATATAGGTCGGGAGCGGGTTAAACCAATTCTTTAGTTTGCGGCAACCGAGTGTCATGATCAGTGCCCTAGTCGCTCAGCTTGTAGCATATCCGATAGGTTGTGCGTGGGCCCGTTATATGCCAATGGGCTGGTTAAATCCAGATCGTCATTTTAACATCAAGGAACATGCTCTTATTACTATTATGGCCAATGTCTCCTTTGGATCTGCTGCTGCCACCCAGGTGATTGAGGCCATGGTTAAATTTTATGGAATGCCCTCACAGGGTGGATTTGAAGTCCTTTTGGTCATAACAACGCAGCTATTTGGATTTGGTTTGGCTGGAATGGTATCTTGCTGGCTCGTTGAGCCCGCCGCAATGATTTGGCCGCAAGTCCTTTCTAACGCAGCTCTTTTATCTACTCTTCACTCCAGGTCTAACAAAGCCGCCGATGGCTGGGTCATCACGCGACTACGATTCTTCTTGCTCGTGTTTATTGGTGGGGGAATATGGTACTTCGTCCCAGGCTACCTCTTCACGGCGCTGAGTACCTTCAGTTTTGTCTGTTGGATAGCGCCAGGAAATGTGGTTGTCAATCAATTGTTTGGCCAGAGAACTGGCCTCGGCATGTCATTGTTGACTTTCGACTGGGCGCAGATCGTTTTCGCTAATCAAAGTCCGCTATTGGTCCCATTCTGGGCTGGTGCTAATGTTATGGGGTCATTTGCATTATTCTTTTGGATACTCGTCCCCATCATATACTATACGAATACATGGTATTCTGCCTATCTGCCACTTCTCGATCCCAACACCTTCGATAATACCGGTCGCATGTACGACACCAATCGAGTAATGAACCGTGATGGTACAGTAGATACAGAAGCATACCGCAACTATTCGCCGATGTTCCTCCCAGCCGGGTTTGCTGTGACCTATGGTGTGGCGTTCGCCAACCTAACCGGCATATTTGTGCATACGGCGCTATATCATGGGAAAGACTTGGTTGAGCAGTGGAGTGGCCGGAATAAAAAGGATATTCACTCTCGACTCATGAGCTCTTACTCTAGTGTCCCCTGGTGGTGGTTTGCCATAGTAACGGTACTAATGTTCGCTTTGAGTATCGTCACTAACGAAGTCTGGAAAACCGATCTACCAGCATGGGCTGTCTTGGTAGCCTTTTTACTACCCATGATCTATATTGTTCCGGTGGGAATCGTCAAGGCGCTAACCAATATTACAAGTAACCAACTGAACTTGATAACTGAATTTATCGGAGGCTATGCTTTTCTAGGAAGACCAGTTGCTAATATGGTTTTCAAGTTCTATGGATACGTAGCTGTCTCACAGGGATTAGAGTATGCACTTAACCTTCAACCAGATAGGACCCGATCTAACTCTTCATGATTAGGTTCGTTGCCGACATGAAATTAGCCCATTACATGCACATTGCCCCGCGAACACTGTTTTTCGCACAAGGCATTGCTACGCTCATTGGAGCGATTGTTCAATGCGGTGTCGAGGTGTTCATGATAACTCGTTTTGACGACATCTGTACGCCAATGATGGATGGGTTCAGCTGTCCACATGGCCGGGTGACGTACTCCGCTTCTCTAATATGGGGTAGATATCCGATTTAATTTATCCCTAGAGTGCCGCTAACTAAAACCAGGTGCCCTTGGCCCCGGCCGCAACTTCTCACCAGGGAAGATTTACGGGAATCTTCTCTGGTTTTTTTTGGTCGGACCAGTTGTAGTGGTAGTAACCTACCTTCTAGGTCGCAGGTGGAGTAAATTCCGATATATTTCATGGCCTGTCGCATTCGGCGCGATGGGACTTGTCCCGCCAGCCACTGGCATCAACTTCTCCTCGTGGTGGGTGGTGAACGCTATCTTCAACGGGATCATCAAACGGCGTCGACCCGCTTGGTGGTCGAAATATAGTACGCAGTACCCATTCCCCCAAAGTCCTACTATAGCTGCTTGGCTGACTGAATTTTTAGATTATGTACTCAGTGCTGCTCTTGATTCAGGTGTCGCAGTGTCCACGGTGATCATATTTTTTTGTATTATGCTACCTGCCGGACCTCTTCGGTGGTGGGGTAATCACGTCTTCGTGGAGACAGCCGATGGAGCAGGGATACCCTGGAAAAGGCTCCCGGATAGAGGCTACTTCGGACCTAGTAGCTGGGAGTGAGTAATTTATATATTCATATATAAGTATTTAATTGTCTTTATGTAACTACCTAATATTATTTAAAGTTTATTTTAGCAAGAGTCTGCCAAAGAAAAAATTTCGAATACCCGGGGAAGACGGGTGTTATACATAATCTAGGCCAACAACAGACTTTGGCCCAAGTGGCATATTGTATCGGAAAACCGACAAGAAACTCGAATATTAAATTGTATTAAATTTAGCTTTCCGTAGTTTTATTTTCAATGGTTTGCTCATGTATATACCCAATCTCACCAAGGTCTGATTATAAATACATATATATCTTGGTAGATACTTAACCAATACTGTGATTATCGAAATTCTCGTCTTTTTTCCTATATCTCAAATTTCCCGGGGGTTCTATCTCTTTCCTGAATCCCTTCATCCCCCTCTTTTTTTTTTTTTTTAATGGCCCATTACTATATCGTATAATACGTGGCCATCTCTTCCTGGAACCAGTCATAGGAATAGAACAACTGGTCTGCCATTTGGGGATCTAAAATGGGGATATTTCCCGAGGAATCCACGAGCAAAACGTCATCTAGAACCGGCCCCAAGGGAACTGGGAGTTGTGGTTGCTGTGATTGCATGACCATAAACGGCTGTTGTTGGTGTTGGTGCTGCGGCTGAGCTTGTATTTGCTGTGGGGAGCTAATAGGGAGAGAAGGAGGCTGTGTTAAAGGTTGGGGAGGTGGTAAGGTTTGTTGCTGAAAGGCCAAATAGCTAAAGATAGTGGTGCTTTGCTGACGGAATGTCTCTGCAAGGCGCTCGACGCCGGGTCTACGTTTTCCAAACTCCTCAAGCACGACGATGACAGCCTGGATGGCGCGACGCATGGTTTGGTCATCTGGTTGCCAGATAGGGAGATGACCGTCGGCAATGGATAGGAAATTCTGGTTTAGACACCAGAGGATGGTGATGCCGGCAAAATATATCTGGCTGAGGGTGAGCCAGATCCATTTGAGTTTTCCAACCGAGTAACTGTCCCAGTAAGAGCGGATGACTTGGATGCTGGCGTTGCCGCAGCTGATGATGCTGGTTGGATCAGGAGTAGGATTTCGGGGAGAAGGGCGGTACATGAGGAGGATACTGGTGGCATAGAGGTAGTCGAAGTAGCTGGTGGAGTATAGGAGGGCGGGTGGATAGATGGGGCTGGTATTTCGCCAGTCATCGAGTTCCTGACGAAAGTGGCTGAGACTCAGCGTTAATTCAGACGGGGAGAGGGGCGGTTGATTGCTGCTATAGACTAGAAATCGAGGTTAGCTCAATTGTAACGTTCTTCCCGCTGTTTCTCGAGTCCAATTAGAAGATCTGTGAAAAAAGTTCAGACTTACGGTACCGGTAAATCCGTGAGAATATGCGACGTAGACGAGCAACCTGTAGCGGAATGGTCATTGCACTGGCACCAGGAGCCTCAGTCCAATCGTCGTTGAACTCGCGAGGAAGATCGATGGTGATGTCCTCATCGGCTATTCCGAGCGGTCGTGCAAGCGTGCTCGCGATTAGTCGATCTAGGTTGTACAAGCTCCAGAAAGCGCGCTTTGACATTTCTTCTTCAACTAGGCTCGCGGACGGTCGGCTTTTATGTAGGCCTAAGCTGGTGGATAGTCGTAGAGCTGTGCCTAAAATGTGCCACACACTGGGACCGGTTGTCGCAAACATTGTATAGAGCGCCAGACTGAGTAACGCGCGTAGGGCAGTCATGTCTTCGTTTTGCAAAGCTAGTGATAGGGTTTCATTGCTCGCACGGTAGAACTCGGTTGCTCGTGCCTCCGCACCGTCCGCGGAGCTAATGAGCATGGCAGTAGCAAGGGTGATGTGATAGGTGTAGTGCATTTCGGGGGTGGGAACTTCGCCGTCATAGATCCGTCGTAGATGAGCGAAAAATTCGGTGCGATTTATAAATGGATATTGGAATCCCATGCTATCGAAGTATTGGGTGGCAACTGTCTCAGCTTCTTCGAGTGAGGCAAGTCGGAGCAGGCGAGGAGAGGTTGCGACCGGTCGGGCAATAGACGGACGACGGTGCTCGAGCTGATCGCGAAAGATCTCACCCACGTTGGGCAGCTCGGGGCCTACGGCGGATGGACTGGACGATGCTGGGCTGCCATCAGACCTTGCTGAACCAGGGGTCTGTAATGGCGGGCTGCTTCGGCTCATCTTCATCATCATCGCGGGCAATTGGTGCCACCAATCGAAATCTCCTTCGCCGTCCAGCAGCGTTCCTGTCGCCTTATCACCCACCACTATCCCAGTCTTGCGACGAACCACTTCCTCTAGCCATTTTACCCGGTTCTGCAGGTTCTCAAGCTGATCACGAGGGACGGAGGCACTCGCGACCTGAGGGCCGGGCGGGGGGATCGTACAGCGAACTCCAGCTCGGGTGCAAGCAGAGCAGTTGGGATAGCGAAAATCACATTTTTTCTTCCTCTTGCGACAGAAATCACACGCGGTCGAGACTCGTTTACTCCGAGTCGGCGGTTGCGACGGGGGAGGGGCAAAAGTGGACTGTGTCGACGCGGACGGAGGGGGATGGGATGAAGCGGTAGACGACGGAGGAAGAGCGATGGGGGGGACTGGCGGATGCGCTGGAACGGAGTCAAGACGGAATTTGCCAAGTTGGTGTCGAAAGTCAGGGTCACGGTTGGTCATGATGGAGAGAAGGAGACCGTGGAAGGCGGCTCGAACCGCAGGCCATCCTGGTCATCGATGAGTGTGAGGGAGGGAGTCGACTTGTCCAAGCTTATTATTCTTATTACTCTGTTTTATGCTAATTAATCACCGGCCCAACATCCGCCGGCCCAGCACAGTCATCCACGATGCTCACCCCTCCCAACATTCTTCAGGTCAGACTATTTCGATGCATGATCCTATTTAGCGCCAAGGATTTCATCGCTTGAAAGCAAACCTCGATTATATAAGTCGCAATTCAATCCGTTCATCTCTTTTCTTTCTTTTTCGAATGAACCCGTCTGGAATCTTCCGCTCAGTTCTAACTTTCCGGTGTTATTGCATCAGCCATGATTGACCTTCTTGTCTCTCTTGGTCTTATTCTGCTCCAGCATCATAACCATAGCTAGCAGGGGCCTCTCACGTACCTGTTCTCCGAAGATTGAGGCGCCTGGGAACAATGTTAATGTATGAATTTGATCTCTTGTGTTGCGTCCAACTTCAGCGGAAGATTTGGTTGGGAAGGAATGAAGGCACTCAACAAAGCAGTGCCTGTTCTCTGCTGGGATTGACAACGCAATCTCCCGGTCCAATGCCGTATGACGGACAGGATTTACTGTTAACAGCCTTTACATGGAGGGATACGTAGGTTGTGGAGTTGTGGAAAGCCCGTGGCTCTCTACCCCCCAACGACGATCTTCTTACTCCCCTTCTTTCGGGAAATGGCTATATATTTGCTTCTTCGGGGTAATAATGTTTACCTAAATAATCGGCCCACGGCCCCATTTTCTCGCAATAACGGGGACTATAGTGTGCTTATAGCACCGGATCATCGCGAAGATCTGTAGACTCTTACCATATAAACTTCACCCTAAGGTCCTTCGTGTTGTTATGATTACCGTCAAGCTCCGCGCCACTGCTTAACACACCAATAGCAGATACCGCATGGCAATGTAGACGAACCAGGCTTGTTTTGGCTGATCTGGTACTGAAAGTCCCCCCACCTCCTTCATTTGGGACATTTTTCAAATCGAAAATTGAAGGTGGAGGCATGAGCGTGAATATATAAGGGGCCTCCTCGACAAGCAGCATAGGATTAGGATTAAGAGTCACCCCTAAGTAAAGATGAAGTCACCATTACTGCTTCTAGGTACTATTATATTGAATGTGCTACCAACCTTTGCCGACTCCAACTACGTGCTCCACGAGCGCCGGGAGTTCTTGCCTCACTATTGGAGCGAGGGCAACCGACTAGATGGACGGACATTGTTGCCGATGCGCATCGGGCTCACCCAGTCCAACTTGGATCATGGGCATGACTTGCTGATGGAAATGTTCGTTGACATCCCTATATCCTGAATTTAAGCTGATCACAGTAGATCCAACCCTGATTCCCCTAAATACGGAAAGCATTTATCGGCGGAAGAAGTCCATGATATGTTTGCTCCCTCGTTAAAGACCGTCGAGCAGGTCCGCACCTGGCTAATATCCGCTGGAATTTCCGCGCATCGTATCTCGCAATCTGTGAATAAACAGTGGCTGCAGTTCGATGCGACTGCTCAAGAGATGGAGGGATTACTTCGGACAGAGTACTTCTCTTACTCTCACGCCGCTAGTGGAAGGTCTCACATTGCATGCCGAGAGTATGTTATTAATCCTAGGCAGGATCGCTATTATTCTAAAATCAAATTAGTTACTATGTCCCTGAGTCGGTGCATCCGCATATTGACTACATTACTCCTGGAATTAAACTTCTAGATCTGAATAAAGCCGAGCCAGCTACGGGCGGGAATATCAACAAGCGAATTACTACAAGATTCCCTCCAATACTTCGTGATTTACCTATGGCACTCTCGGAGCTAGAGAACGATTATCTGTCATTTTGTGACACGGTGATCACGCCAGCCTGTCTTCGAGGTATTTATCTTGATAACTTCCCTTACAAAGCATTTATTTATTTATTTATTTTTTTTTTGCTGACAATAACAGCCATGTATAATATTACCCAAGGCACTAGGGCAGCAGCGGGAAATGAACTTGGCATATTCGAAAGTCTTAATGATATTTACAGTCAGACTGATCTTAACCTCTACTTTGCGACACTTGCCCGGTAGGCTAGAATTCTTGATTAGCTTTTGAAAGACACCTAACTAGTGTAGGGAAATCCCTGATGGCACCCATCCAGAGTTGCGGGCGATTAATGGCGCTGAAGCTCCTACAAGCGTTTTGAAAGCTGGTGCTGAATCCAATCTGGACTTTCAGGTTTCTTATCCCCTCATATGGCCACAAAATTCTGTCCTTTATCAGACAGACGACCCCGTATACCAGCGCAACTACAGATTCCAAGGATTTCTCAACAACTTCCTCGACGCTATCGATGGATCATACTGTGATGAGGACTCCCCTTTAGATCCACCTTATCCTAACCCCGCCCCGGGCGGTTACCAGGGTCAAAAGCAATGCGGTGTCTATAAACCTACAAATGTTATCTCTATTTCATACGGTGGCGCAGAGGCCTCCTTACCAATTGGGTACCAGCGACGCCAATGTATGGAGTGGATGAAGCTTGGTCTCCAAGGCGTGTCTGTCGTTGTCGCCTCTGGTGACTCGGGTGTCCAGAGCCGAGCCGGGGTCCCAACCCCTAGCGGCTGTCTTGGAAATGATGGTCAAGTCTTTGCTCCAGATTTCCCAGCTACCTGCCCTTACCTTACCGTTGTAGGTGCCACATATCTCCCGTCAGGGGCTAATGTGATTCGCGACGTTGAAGTTGCTGCAAGCAGATTCCCATCTGGTGGTGGTTTTAGTAACATTTATGAGCGGCCGGATTACCAGCAATCAGCTGTGGAAGCATACTTCGCTCACGCCAATATCGACTATCCTTACTACGAGAGTATCAATAATAACAGTTTCGCTGAGAATGGGGGTATATATAATCGCATCGGCCGCGGGTATCCCGATGTATCTGCCGTCGGGGATAACATTCTTATTTTTAACCGGGGTATCCCCCAGTTGATCGGAGGCACATCTGCGAGTACCCCTGTGTTTGCGGCAATGCTCACGCGAATCAATGAGGAGAGGATCAACGCTGGGAAGTCCACTGTTGGCTTTGTAAACCCGGTTCTTTATCAAAACCCGGGTGTATTTCGTGATATAACACGAGGAAGTAATCAAGGCTGTGGGACAGATGGGTTCCCTGCCACTCAAGGCTGGGATCCTGTCACAGGATTGGGAACTCCGTACTATCCGAGTTTGCTAGAAGTGTTCATGGATCTGTAATTAGTTACTGAGGCGGACCGGGTACCTCAGTTCCCTCCTGCTTTGGGCTCCAAAAGAAATGATGAGATTACCTTTATAGTAAATAGACTAGTTTACTATTTAACAAGCCTTGTGACCATTTTTCAACCGTTATGTCCACCTAAGGGTAGAAACTCATGTAGGTCATAGATTTAGTGGGCTTTTTGGTTTATTGTTCTAGATGTACCCATGGTATCGCATGATCGGGGCCGCAAGTCTTATATTCGTTTTCGTTTGTAAAGGGAAAGCGAATCCCCCCTCCGAAAATAAGAGGGAAAAAAAAAATAAAATAAAATCAACTCTTATTATTATTGTTGTTGTTGTTGTTGTTGTTGTTGACCTGGTTGGGAATTATGGTTCGACCAAGCTAAATTGTGCATGATCAGGCTAAATTGTGCATATGCAGGGCATCAACAAGCACCTCCTTTAAGGTGTGATTTGTTGGACATGACTCGCTAGTCGAGGCGAGAACTTACGGTGACTCCCAGTCTCTCTTCAGGTCTCGAGACCACGAGTAAGTTTTTCCCCACAAAGCTTAAACGCCAATAAAGCCATTCGAGATTAAAGTGACAGGAGGCGACGTAACTACCTTGGGTAGGCAGTTTGACTATTAGCCATTCTCGACTCTAGCAGAGACCCACTGCCCGTTTGAAGACGAAGCTGGACAGAATGAGGGAAAAACAGCCACCAGCGCTCCCAAGAAAAGGTTCAGTGGAAGAATAGATTAGCTGGCAGCCTTGAGGATTATCGTAATTACTCTTGAAGAAACCTCCGAGCCTCGGATCATCCACTTCTAACGGCCACGAGTATTTAGGGCCCTTTTTGTCCTTGGCCTCCCCTCTTCCACGAGCCAAAGTGGGGTGTACCACGGAATCCCATCAATAACAACAGGTTCAACGGGAAGAATTATGGATAGGATCCATTATTGCCAATGTCCAGCGGTGAGCTACGGGATTTGCATTCATCCACTAACGGTCTGCATCCTGCATCCTGCATCCTGAATCCTAGCTCCTGACTCCTGGGGTGATTCCCTCTTATAATCCCGAGTGGGCCCAGATTCTCCGACCTATCCCTCGACTGCTGAGTACCTATCCAAACAAAACATCCTATCCACACAGGAGAAAGGAGAATATCCCAAACCACAGCAAAGATGCCTACCTCGACCCGCCAATGGATTCTTAATAAGAAACCTTCAGATCTCCCTACCTTCACTGGTCCCTCGCCGACCTTCTCAATAACCACCGCCCCCCTCCCCCCTATCACTCCCACTCAGGTTCTCTTGAAGACATTCTGGTTCTCCAATGACCCGGCTCAACGCACTTGGATCGCGCCCAATGCTGATCCTGAGCGCATGTACTTGCCCCCCGTTCCAGAGGGCGCTCCCATGGGCGCCCACTCCCTCTCTGAGGTCATAGAATCGGGCGATTCTTCCCGTCTTCCTGTCGGCTCCATCGTCCTGGCCAAGACTGATTGGGTCGAGTACTCTGTCCAGGAGATTGCAGAGTGTCAGCCAATCCAGCCCATCCCAGGAGTCGCTCTCAGTCAATTCCTCGGTGCATTGGGCTTCACAGGTTTGACAGCCTATTATGGTATTGCTCAAGTGGCCAAGGCAACCCCCGAGGATACAGTCGTTGTTAGTGGTGCTGCTGGCGCCACCGGGAGCATGGTTGTTCAGATTGCGAAGAAGATAATTGGGTGTAAGCGGGTATGTTTATCTCCCCTTGTTTCTTTCTAATCGGTGTTTCCTTCCTTGACCACTCCATCTTTGTCAACCGTTCCAAGCTAATGCAAATGAATAAATAGGTAATCGGAATTGCAGGATCGGATGAAAAATGCCGCTGGGTTGAGAAGCTCGGCGCCGACGTCTGCGTCAATTATAAGAAGGATTCCTTTGAGCAGGACTTGATTCGGGAGACTGAAGGCTTTGTGGAAGTCTACTTCGGTACGCTTCTATCCCTCTAACTGAAATCCCCCCCCCCTCTTCCTTTCTATATATAAGCCAGACTTGCTAATGACAATGGATATTAGATAACGTTGGTGGAAATATTCTTGACCTAATGTTCACCCGAATGAAGCGTCATGGCAGGATTGCGGTGTGGTATGTATCCCCTGACCTTGTTTCTTTTTCGGTTTTCTCTGATGATACAGCTAACAATGCATAATAGTGGCACAATCTCCAACTATAACCGTGATGGCAACCAAATCGGACTTAAGAACTTCTTCGTATGTCTTTCGCATTCCCCCCTTCCCTCTTAGTTGTCGCGCAGTATCTATGAAGATTTCTTCTATGCCCGTTTTGTGAGTAAGATACTAACGCTGGCGTGAAAATTACAGGAGGTTGTATCCAATCGCATCCATATCGATGGCTTTATCTGTTTGGATTACATCCATAAGTTCAATGAGGTAATTGGTATCCTTCTCCAGGCATGGAAAGAGGGTAAGATCACTATCGATGATTCGGTGGAGACTGTTATCGAGGCGAAGTTCGAAGATATTCCGTCTGTGTGGTTGAAGTTGTTTGATGGCTCGAATGTGGGCAAATTGACCACTAAGTTGATTGACTGATTTAATGGCTACTCACTTGAGACTGCCCCTCCTGAGGCAAAGGGGCAAAGGGCAAAGGAAAGGGAGAAAATACTTGCAAACTTATTTGTTCTATATAATTTGAAGCATAATTTTTTCTGTATAGTGAAAACTCGGATATTTGACGATTTTGATCTTTTAACGCGATCCGTTATCCACTCACATTAGGATGCCCGAAGTTCTTTGTTTAAATAACTCTTAGAGAATTAGAAAATACTAAAATCCCATCTCAAACCTCGATGAAGCTATTGCGCGATGACCTTGGTGACATCAGTAGACGGGCTATAAGACTACCTACATTTCAATATCGAGTTTGACCACTGGGCTCACATTGAAGGGGTGGGTTTTAATTATAAAGACCATACGTCATTAAGCAATATAGCGAGCCACTCGCAGTTAACTTTAATCCGTTGTGTTTTGCATCATGATCATATCGATCTACGACTTTGCTTAATTAAGAGTGGGTGTGCGGGGTACTTTGCAAGGCTATCGCAAGACGAGCTACATATGCATACCCATCCATCCATGTCCACTTGAAAAAGACACTGATATGGGAAACTTCACCCCCCATCGCAAGCCCACAGAGCGGGGAACAAGAAACTTCTCGAAGAGTATATACAACAATTTCTAATCCCTTGGTATTTTCAAGTTTCAATTAATTCTTAGCAAAGGGACAAGTCGAAATATTCTATTTACTAACAAACCCCCACTATGATTATCAATCACGATAGCGGAATAACCCCGGACTACGTGAACCAAGAATATTAATACTGTACCGAAGCCAAGCTCCTTTCTTTTCCTCTTCTCTCCTCTATTTTCCATCCATCTATCCCCCCTCACTCAATTCTAACCCAAAATGTCGGCAAATACTATGCGAACAATCTGTAATCTCCCCCCCCCCCACCCTCCTTCCCCCCCTCCTCCCAAACTCCTTCTATTAAAACAGAAATAACATACCAAATGAGCTAACCCAAACCATTTATTACATCATAGCCGTCCAGGGCGGTGCCGGCCCCGCAGATGCCCTCTTCGTGGACACAATCCCCCTCCCCTCAATTAGCGGCAAACAAGCCCTCGTGAAAGTTAAAGCCTTCGGATTAAATCGAATGGATCTTCTCGAGCGGGAGGGGAAGTATCCGGTGCCCGCGCAGGCGCCGAAAAATTCCCTTGGTGTGGAGTTTTCTGGGACGATTGAGAAGCTTGGACCGGATTGTACGGATGATTTTAAGATTGGAGAAGAAGTGTTTGGGTTGGCTTATGGAGGTTCGTTTATTTGATTTTCTCCCTTTGCGATTTTGCTGTTACTTGATTCTCTATTAGGGATTGGGGTTGGGATTGTGCTGATGTAATTCTCGGGTAACAGGCGCTTACTCTGAGTATATTGCTGTGTCGACAAATATGCTGGTTCATAAACCACAGGAATTGTCTTGGGAGGAGGCCGCAGGTATTCCAGAGGTAACATATTTTTTCCTTTTTCCTCCCTCTCCACCTTTTGTTTTCTTGCTCAGCTTATGTCGGATTGGCGTTTCCCGAAAAGACAAAATGCTAACAGCTCAATGAAATCGGAAATATTAGACTTGGATAACTGCCTCGCAAGCCCTTTGGGTTGTAGGCGGCTTCCAACCCGGCCAATCCGTCCTGTGGCATGCCGGTGCCTCATCCGTCTCAATTGCCGGTATTCAACTCGCGAAAGCCGCTGGCGCCAGTGCAGTCTACGTAACCGCGGGGTCCGATGAAAAGGTCAAATTCTGTGTAGAGAAGTTGGGCGCAACCGCAGGGTTCAATTATCGCACGCAGGACTGGTGCGCGGAGCTCCTGAAGGCCACGGATGGCCGTGGTGTGAATGTTATCGTTGACTATATTGGCGCGGGATACTTCCAGGCAAACCTAAACGCTGCAGCGCTGGATGGACACATCGTCAACTTGGCGTTTTTGGGTGGGATCAAGCTCCCCGAGGGAGTGGATATTTCACCTTTCTTGAGGAAGCGAGTGCGGTATGAGGGGAGCACATTGAGGAGTCGCGATGAAACATATCAGCGACGACTGAGGGATATGTTGGTTGAGAATGCCTTGCCGAAGTTCAAGGAAGGGAAGTTTAAGGTCTATGTGGAGAAGGTGTTTCCCTTTGAACAGATTGTAGAGGCACACAAGCTACTAGAGAGCAACCAAACCAAGGGGAAGATTATTTGTACTTTCTAATTAACAGCATATACGAAAGATAAAGGTTAAACTACTTATTAACTATAGAGACCAATTGCATTCGCTTTTGAAAGATAATATTTTATAATCTCTATTTAGAGGGACATCACTCTGTATTGATATGTATTTTTATTGTCTATGTTTTTTTTTTTTTTAGATTCAGCTCACATATATCGGCCGAAGCTAGGAGATCTAAGGTTTATGCACAACACATTTCATTCATTATTTAAAACAAAAAAGCCTTAAAATAGCGTGTCCAGCACCGCCACCCAAGACGTTTAAAGAATGACCTTGTGCCTAGCGGGAGCCTCCTCAGGCTCACCAAAGATGTTGATGTCCCAACGAGGCGAGTTGGCAATGTAAGGTGTGTTGTAACGACGACGGTCCTTGCCAAGGGCAGAGACCTTAGCAAGCTCATCGGCGGTAAGCTCGATCTCCTGGAAGTTCTCGGCGATGCGAGAAGCGGTGACAGACTTGGGGATGACGGAGTGGCCGCCGTGCTGGGACCAGTTGAGAATGACTTGAGCCGGGGTGACGGGCTTTCCGAGACGCTGGGAGGCGGATTCGGCGACGGCCTTGACGTCGGGGTGGGTAACGAGGAGAGGAACACCGACCATGTTGTTACCGAAGGCCTATAATTGAATTTCACACATTAGTACACCACATATGGTACGCATCGATAGATGTTGATCGACTCGATGTGGAGAGGGATGTTAAAAAGGACATACGGAGTAGGCGGTAATATGAATGCCCTTCTGAGCGCAATATTCAACGAGATCGAGACTCTGGAGGACGGGGTGGCGCTCGATCTGGTTGACAGCGGGGACAACGCCAGTACCGTTGATGAGGGCCTCAAGCTATAGAAAGTTCGTGGTTAGAATCAGGCATTTCGAATTTGCTTTTTTTTCTTCCTCGTTCTTTCCTGGTCATAACACATACATGAGCGATAGTGTGGTTGGAGACACCAATGGCACGGGCCTTGCTCTTGGGGAGCTTCGTCATAGCCTTCCAGGTATCGACAATAGAGATGTTATCATCGAAGGCAATCTCGCCGTCCTCGGCAAGAGGGAAGTATTCAAAACCGGTCTTGAACGCGACGGGGAAATGAACGAGATAAAGCTGGATCAAGTTAGCATGGGGGTTTTTATTTTGCCCTCAAATACTGGGAGGGACGAAGGACATACATCAAGGTAGTCAAGCTCGAGCTCTGCAAGACAATCATCGAGAGCCTTCTCGACGACGTCGGGGTGGTGTTGGCTGTTCCAGAGCTTGGATGTCTGAGACAATAGTTAGAATGCGAAGAGTAGGAAGAGTTGGTATTAGAACAAGGAGCTTCTTACGATGAAAATATCCTCACGCTTCAGGCCGGGGACGTCCTTGTAAGCGCGCTTAAGACCATCGGCGACCTCACGCTGGTTCTGGTAGCTGATTATCATGTTAGACCATTATTATTATAAGAGAAGGGAGATGCGAAAGGTAAAAAGCCATACATGGTAGCCAAGTCCTAGAACTAGTTAGTTTCATCAATTGCTCAATTGCAAGATTACTGGAGAGTAGGTTTATTCATACCAAGTGACGGTATCCTGCCTTCAAGGCCTCGTAAACGGCCTCACCAACCTGGCCGGGGGCGGACTGCCAGGTACCGAATCCCAACTGGCTACAGTTGGCAGTTAGCTTTTCAGAAACTTCCCAGCCGTTGAAAAGAAGGTTTAAATAGGGAAAACATACGGAATCTGAGCACCAGAGTTGAGGGTGACCTTCTTGCCGAGAGACATTGTGATGGTGATAAGGTAGTAGGAATTGGGAATAGAGCGAAATAGAGAGAATGAGAGAAATTGAGATGAGAGAGAAGGAATGGAAGGAAGAAAAAAAAGAAAGAAAGAAAGGAGGAAAAGGAGGGAAATAAAAGGTTGCGCTGAAGGTACTCCGGTGGGGTTTCACGCATTAGGATGGGGATGTTGGGCTTAACTAATACGTATTCTGCGTCATACTCAGTATCAATTGAGTGTCTCCTCCTTTTCCTCCTCTTACACAGTATTCTCCATGGCTCTATGTATTGTTACCCCCTCCTTGGCTCAAAAGTTTCTTTCTCTTCCCCGCCAGAGAACCCCTCGGTGGGGCATCGGATGCTTCCAGAGGAATGGATGGTTGATACAACATTGCGTCATGAGATCGGAGGAAGGCTCTCATTGAAAATAAAAGACCATCTCAATGGAGAGAAACCGAAGAGGAATGGACATAGAGAAACAAAAAGGTTCGATCTGGATAGATGGTAAAAAAAATCCCTACAATGCTCTGTTGAAGCTTGTTGTAGAGAAGATTGTGATCTCCAGACTATTGGGAACTGTCGGAAAAGGTGATGTCACGGGTTGCCGGCATACATTCCTCCGCAACCAGCGTAACTTTACCGTATCCCGAATACACAATCGTCTCCCAAAAGGGAAAACTCCCGGGAACCCCCCGCACGGATAATTTCCCATCAGGGAGGCGGTCCAATCAGCCTCTCGGTTTCTTCGTTGCTATCCCGATTCATGATCCACCGCGGTTAATTTTTCTTTTCCTTGTAGACGGATGGACCTTCACTCGACCATGCTCTGCTTCGGTTGAATTCCCGGGAGGCCTTCCAGTTTCCCCGCAAATCAACTCCGAGCCTCACTGATTTCTAAGCCTTCCGTCTGTTGTGGCAAGACTGCCTCAGGAAGTGAAGGTCTATTGGGTGCTTGATTCTGGGACACACGTGTAACCGAAATGATGGAGGCTTTTTCATTTAAGGTACGGTACGTGGTGGCAACGACTTCTGGAAAATTCAGCCTTTGGGTCTGGTACCCTTTTTGGATTCCTCTTCCTAGGCTCACCACTATTAATAATCCACAAGAGAGACTACAGACACAAAACAATATGCACTCACGTTTTCCATTAAGTATGAAAGAGGGATTAGCCTCTATATAGTGCACAAGCTAAATAAAAGAAGCATATCATTAAAAGACTGTCTACAACTCATCATGGATAATTGGAAGGCCTTACATTATTTGTACTACACATCCCTACCATGCACCTAGGTAGGAAGTCATAGAGTTTATGCTGTCTGGCACTTTGGCTTACCTTCATAGACATTTATCTTCTCGAGCTCACTAACAGGTGATCCACTAGTTCAGAAAGATGAGTATCGTATAATATGACCTATTGCCTGAGATTCATGGATGCCAGATGGGAACGGAGATATATGTACGGTCATTGTTTTGGCGGAGGCTCTAAGATTGAATTGGAGGCTTGAGAGAACATATATATATTGTGAATTTTAAGCTTCTACTCGAGCCGGAAACCTTGTACGCAGCTATATGCATGGACTAAATTAAAGATAAATTAAATTTGCTATCCACAAATTTGAGCCAATTCTGACAAACGGCGTATCCAACTGAATAAGCTCTCTTGGACTTTTTGAGAAGAGCGTGCCTAGTGTTTCACAACAACAACTCGTGTTTCCTAGCAACGATCATAACTGTAGGTCGTATTGTTCAGTAATGATATAGACAAACTCAATAAAACTTGAAGGGAAGTTGAGGACATACATCCACTGAACAGAATCCGCAATCCTTTGGTAACAATCCTTTTATCTCTCTCACAAGAATGGAAAATTCGGAGAAAAAGTTCTTTTCCTGTAAAGACGTAGGAATGATTGAGCTCGAACTAAATTATATTAATTATTACCAGGATAGGTATGAAGCTAAAGAATATTATCTAAGATAACCCATCCAACTAGCGGGCTCTAAATATATCTATAGTGGCGGAACTCAGTTTGAAGGAATCGCAATCTAAACAAGTCATGCCCAGATGGAAATAATGAATTGGCCTTGAAGTATTTAGTATTCTGGACGGAGACCTCTCTACTTTTTCCGATACAATTTATCCATACAATTTATCCACACTAGAGAAGAGTAGCACTCATGATGACTTTGGAGAGCCTGCATCCTAGAGTAGGTATTACCGGAGAGATAAATAGATAGGTAGATGTGCAGGAGGTAGGTACTCCGGAGTAGGTCAAAAATCAGTTAGAAGCAAGAGATGAAGGTGATAAAAGAGGTTGGGTGTCTCACTATCCTCCTTTAGGTAGGTAACAACATATCTATAAAAATTTCATGATATAGTATACCATCGAGTCCTTATTGAGCAGTAGCCTCTACACCCATAATTCAATTTTCTCAAATTAGAAGATCAAGATCTCAGACAATAATAATGTGGATGCCTAGCCTTCGCAGGTGGAGAAGGAGGGCCTTGGGTAGGTTAGAGAGGTCGCCACATCCAGGTCCATAGTTATTTAGTGTGCCTAGAGAAAAGCAGAGGAAATCCTGGTCTGCTGGAGATGTGTGGGTCTAGCTTTACTGAGTCAGGGTTTGAAATTCCCTAGCTGGGTTGATAGGTAGGTATAAATAAACTAATGAATAATAATAATAAAAAGCAAATTAGTTAGTTAAATGAGTCCCTTAGTCAGGGAGTTTGGCGAGTGGGTCGGAGGTGAGGCAGTGCTGACTTGGAGTCCTTGGCCCGGGTGAAAGCGGCTTCAGAGTATAAAGATCACCACAACTAAGGTACTACTGCTAGTTAACGGGACACTGTGTGAGGTGGGTGCTCTCGCAAGTGCGGGGATTTTGTTTATTGATCCCTGCTAGTTAGTGAAGATATTCTGGTCATACGCAGTGTATATGGGCCTTTTCCTTATATGAGGAGGTTTATGAGTAGGCGCTTCTTTTGCTCTCAGTTGTAGAAGGCTATTACCTCCGGATGACGCCGCCAAGCTCCCGAGTCACTATTCCCATCCTTATCATGGTGCTGAGGAAGGGGAGTTAACTAACCCATTGTACTACCGGCCGCTTCCTTTTTGCTTTTTCTTTTTTTTTTATTAAAAAAAAAAAATTATGTCGCTTATTGCTTCGCCACGAGTGAATTGCTCTGTAATCATTACCTAGCAACCCAAGACGGCTGGTTTGTCTTGGGTATCAGATCATTTGGTTGGTTCTTTATTTTATTTGTTAAGGCACGGCCCCCATTAATTTGGAGATGAAAAAAGTAAAAAAGGTAAAAAAAAAATAAAAAATATATATTTGCTTCTTTTTAAACATAAAAATCTTCTTCTTGGGTATATACTTTGTATCTCTATGAAGATTCTTATCGCATATATGATACCCCGTGTACTTCGATCATGTTTTTTGTTAGCGGTGATCTCACCGATCACTGCGGCGCAGTCCTGTACGTCTATAACTGCCCACTTCATTTTCCTCCCTCTTTTCCTTTTCGCTAGCAGACAAACTCCGTGCTAAGAACCAGCCTTAGGCCCTGATAATGTCTCTATTACCACCCAAAGTGACGTCAACGCGATTGCAGACTGTGATTTTATCCCTGGTTCAGTCACTATCACACCTGAAGCGAGCGGATCGCTCAACCTCAATGGCATCGAAGACATTCGCGGAGATCTCATTGTCGAAGGGACAGAGAATCTAAACTCGCTTGTGCTGCCGGATATCGAAAGCGTTCGCGGTGCTGTCACAGTGCGAGATAATGCGAACCTCAACCAACTGGGCTTGTCTGGACTCGCGTCGATAGGTAGCGACTTGACTGTCCAAGATAACCCGTCCTTGCTGGACTTGACACTCAATGATCTGGAAAGTGTTAATGGGGGCATGCAATTAGAGGGTGGATTCAATAGGTGAGTTCAAGGGATACAAAAAAAAGCCTTTATCCTCCTTTTACCGAATTCAAGTATCCCATCCAGAAATCCAGTGCACCAGAGCAGGCCTAATCAAGTCACAAACAGCATATCTTTCGATAACTTGGAAACTGTGCGTGGTCAATCCTCTATCATCAATACCGGGACTGCAGGCTGCACCACCACGGACTCCCTGAACACGAATAGTAATGACGACAATGGTTCGGTGTTCCAAGGGTCGTATCAGTGTACCACACAGGCGTCCTCAACCTCAACCACAACCACAACCACAACCTCGACTTCGACTTCGACTTCGACATCCTCGAGTGCTACCTCGACTACAACTACAGCGACATCCACATCTACGCCTACACCAGGGTCTTCCTCGAATGGCCTCAGCGGTGGCGCAATCGCCGGAATCGTCATCGGCGCCATTGTCGGTCTCCTACTTATCCTTCTTCTTGGGTGGTTCTTTATTCGTCGACGTAGAGCCCAGCGCAAAGCGACCAGTACGCACGCGGCAGCCGTGAGCGAAGCAGCAGCCGCAGCAGGTGTGAAAAGGAAGTCACAAGGCCATGGAGATGAAGAACAACAATCAGAAAAATCAGACTCTCAATCGAACTTCTCCCCCGGTCCAGAAGATGTAATGGCAGCCCAGGGTCTTCATGCTCCTGGGTCAGGAACTGTTATTCCGCGCAGGGCAGTCTCGGTGGGTGGCCCCATAGGACCAGACTCTACCTCACCTGTCCCATCTATCCTAACGCCTGGGACAAACCGTGCATCCATGCCTGTTCCATCGTCTCTGCTACCAGGAGCACTTGGACTTCCTGCTCCATCTGGTAGTGGTGGGGGTAGTGGTGCGCCGGGAGACCCGGACTCGCTTTTCCTAGGCCGTGTGATGGTGTCCAATAGGCCAGATCAGCGGGGCCAGCGGCTGACAAGCCAGCATCCGGAGACGGAGGTCCCTATGTTAGATAGCGAAGGCGTATATGAAATGCCGACCGGCCCCCCTGAACGACAGCAGCTGTTTGAGCTGGATGCAGGGTCGGTAAGGGGAGAGCCTCAACGGGCGATTAACCATGAATCTCCAACCTCGGGGAATTCATGAACCTCTTATGAAACATGATTTCTTTTTTTTTTTTTTTTTATTATTTACCTTATTCCTTGATTGTCTTTAGGAATCACCTCAACTGCAATTTTTATTAGACATGAGTATAAGACCGTTTGCTATATTAGACATATTGAGATATGGAGTATATCACCTATTGACAGGTGACCATCACCATAGCTGTGATTTCTCGTTACTCTCGTATTTTGACGTCTAGGGCTATGGTGTTGCGCCATATTTGTTTTATTCGGTCAATCCTTGTCCTGTCATTAAAGAGATGTAGAAGTAGGGAATCTATCGGCATATCGATGTCATATATAAGGGAGAGAAGAAAAGGCAATGGATAGTAAAGTCAAGAGACATAAGTTCGTGAACAAGTTAATGTTAACTTGATAGGAATTTTTGATGTCTTTCGTCATATTGATGGAGGACTATTGAATGACACCGCCTGCAGTGTTTCTTCAGATCCCGCCAAGGGTCCACACCATCCATAAGCATCACACCGACATTGTTCGTATCGTGGGCAACTAGAATAGTATATGGATTAGTAACAAAAACATAATATTTTCCTCTTGAATCCGATCGTGTGATGAAAGAAAAAAAAAAGGTGGGGCGAGAGAGGCTCCCTGGAGCGAAGGGTGAAAGGACAAAACATACTATATATTCGGCATACCAAAGATAATATGCCAGATCTTTTCAAAAACCCAGCCAACGCCAAAACTGTCAGTGCGATTCGTCTCCGCTGCCCAGGTCAACATGCGCTTGTAGTCTTCCTTAGGCCGTTGCAAGATGCGCTCGCGACTCACGGCGAACTGCGCGCAACAAACATTGCCGATTTCCGTAGGGACTTCTTCACGGGAGACACCGAAAATGTCCTGATATGCCTCGGGGAAATAAGCGCGGATATCGTGGCGCTCAATATCGACTGCTGTGGGACTAAAAGGATACACACTTGTCGGACAGCCGGGTATATGCTGGCAGCGGAGATTGACATAGCCTAATGTATCAATTGCTGATAAGCGGAGACTGTGGAGGGTGGCGGGCGTTTGCGGACCGAAAAGGTCGTTGTGCCATTGTTCTTGATTGGAGTGGATAAAGATCGAGTAAAGCGGAAGCCGGTCGTAGTAGTCGATGATATAGGAGAGATAAGCGGCGGCTTCGCGACCGCGGGTGGTGTGAGGAGTGAGAAGCTGAGGATCGGGTTGCGGATCAGTCGCGTAGATAAATGGGATTGTTCCTGGGCTGCTCGTTTTATTAACAGCTTTAACTTTCTCAATAATTTTGGATCACATAATTACGAAATAATCATAACGTACCTTTCCTTACAATATTCCAAAAGCCAAGTAAGATCATCAGAGCGTGTGGTTGCGAGAACTAAAGCTGCTTTTATCGTGTTGGCGGACTCGTTTGTGATCTTAACCAGCTCGCTTATGACTGGATCATTTTTCGACTCAGGGTCTATTTCTCGATGAGTGGCTATTTAATGGTAAATTACAGAATGGTGGAGGATGCTTAGGAGGGAGGACGTGCGAGAGAAGATGGGAAATGTATGTACATACTAAAGAGACTCGAAGGAGCAGTAGGTAATGCTTGATCGCTGTATAGGAGAAAGGTCCCGATGAATACCACAATTATTGACAAACATACTAACCCAGCAACTCTGGTTCCCGGCCAGCGTAAAAGTGACCGCCCTGGCATTGGGATAGAAAATAATAGGTAAAACGGGGGATGGAACGAGTGTTAAAGTTATTTTGTTCATAAAAATGATATGTTGAGGAAGAAAGAAAGAAAACCAACCACCTGGACTGGAGCCAGCCAGTCAATAGCAGTTCATTTATGAATTGCTCATCTCTCGCGAAAACTAGGTAGTTAATTTTTGCTTTTGTCAGCCACTGGGCTTCTTTCGACATCATCATCCTGGGGCGACTAAACGCATACGTAATCGCATCATAGGTCAAATTTGCAACGTCAATTTCCCAACGAAAACCATAGAACATGGAAAGGAATAATGTCTAGCGGAGGGTAGATCAAATCCTGATTTGACAGGTGGAGAAGTGATGGAGATGCTTCTCAGAATTTAGTTTCCATGGATTGACGCTCGGGTCCACCGATAGTTGGCAATGGTCCTCTTGTAGGTTGGTTTATCGTGGGTCACTGTCTCAGGATTGCAATTTTTTTTTTTTTTCTTTTTGCACTGGCATACATTTGCATAGAATATTGGGGTCAAACAAGGATTGGAGGGACTGCGGCGGAGCACGAGGTTGGACAAAGCGTATTGACCAAAGATTTAATTAATTAGTTAGTGCTTGTCATTCATAGTGGTGGTAGTGGTATGTCTGGGCACGAACTGTCCAGGCATGTACATATCTGTGGGTATATAATATGTACCGCACCATGATCGCAACTTTGAGTTTATGTACTTTTTTTAGCCATCCTCATAATCGGCTTCTCTCTTTTTTCTTTTTTTTGACAAGGAAAATGGAATATCCATCTCTTTAAATAATCTTTTACTAAAGTCTTCTAGTTACTTGGATTCTAAAGGAGCATTGTAAATATACCGCTGGTTATCACCTATCAATCACCTTTGCCTCTCTATCCTCCTTTTTTCTAATCCTTCCTTACTTTGTTTACCGAACAATCGTCATATATATTAGGTATTCATTTTTTTTTTTTGGCCCAAGTGGACCTCCTGAACACCCCTAATCATATCTGTTTACCTCAGTCACTTGTTCCCCCTTAATATGTGTGAAAGGTAGCAAGCCATCGGCCGTTTGTATTGAGAAGTATGTTAGTGTGAGTAGCAGGTATTTAGTGTAGTTATTAGTTTGTTTATCATCTCCATTCCCTTAGTTGCCGTATCGCAATGGCAGCTTGTCGTTGATTGCCTAGGACGTGGGCTTCCAGTTTCGATAACACCGGCCACAAAACCTAGAATGGTTTCTCTACCTCTTTCTATCTTGTATAGAATTGTAAATGATATTCAGATCACTCTGTTATCTAAGGTATTTTCAAGAGATGCGAACATAATATTTGGGTAGAAAGTACGTAGTAAATATGACGATATTCGGGATACTATTCCACACTTTTATCGCAAAAAAAACTTATTTGGCAGCCGCACTGAGTTCTTCGACAGTGCCTGAGAGAAACCTACGATTTTTAGAGCAAATCAGTCAACATTATCGGTACTCTTCTGCCTCAACAAAAGTTACTGAGTCTGAAAGATGACACATACGCCGGATTCCGTACGAAACCTGCTGGTCAAGACTAGTGCAGCCGTTTTCAAGCCCATAGAGACTATACTTGAGAGTTCTGGAAGTGGGGACAGCGCTCAAAAGCTGCGCAAACTACAGCATCAATGTATTGGGCTTACAGAGGATCAATGGCAATATATTGCTGATTACTTCGGGTGTGAAGAGCTTGCACATATGGCATCACAAGGACGAGAGAAGGCTCTATTTTGCCATGACAAGTTGACAAATCAGCCACCAGTCAACGACTCTGACCCTGTTGAGATGGAACGTTACAAGGGACGACTGGACTTTTATGAACAGCGAATTCAAGTGTACAAGGATCAGATCAGCGCCACTGAAGGAGCTATGAGTCTCTTGAAGATAAAAATGGGATATACACCATTATACCGCGCTATGATATTCCATCAACGTGATTCAAACTCGCATCTCACGAAATGGCTCCAGGATAGATGTGCCGCTAACGAGGGATGCTGTGGGCGGTCCTGCGGCTGCTGTGAAAAGATACGAGGCACTACCCTGAGTAGAGGGCGCTTTAACCATTGCACAGTGATGTGTCTGTGTTGTGAGCGCTACCACAATCGCAACATTCGACTGTCGACTAGTGATTCTGTCTATCAGGGTCAGGTCCACTTGATTTCGAGAAAGGCAAAAGGATACTTGCGTACAAGACTTACATATACGGGAGGTCTAGAATTTAGGCTGAAAAAGTTCAATCCAAGGGAGGAGAGAAAGGATAAAAATAGTGCGCTTCTTATGAATGCCTATGTCTGGGGGCTGGATCTTAGGAAAGAGGGAGAAGGTTGTCAATTTTGACCAATGAAACCAAACTGTCTGAGTAAGAGAAAAGTGCTAGAAATCTAAGAGGGAATGAAGATGAAATACACGCTTTTATTATCATGTTTTCCTCCATAATGTTCTAAAAATCACTGATAAAATATGTAGCTTTAGATGAGATGTTTCCAATGTATTTAGAATTATAGATCAACTAGGCTTTATAGATAGGAAGCTGCTTGAGCAATATGATATTCCTTTCCCACCACATGGTCAACCTTCCTAATTGGGATCACAAATAATGTGCTATTTTATTTTGACTAGGCGTGTCTTACTGGATATAACACAACAACAATTCTTTATAGAGACTTATATACTTTGTTATATCTGTACTAATCATCACCACTCATGAAAATGAAATCTAAGGACAATTAACTAATACTGACCTGTAGCCGGTGACTGGCGACCAGCAACACCACACGAGCAACACGCAGCAAGCGAGTAATTAATAAGTATAATGATTATACTTATTACCATCTTAGAGTACAGATTCTTTAATAAGAAGCAATAGCACTATTACTATGGCATCTAGTCAAATGTGAAGGTTATGTGTTCTGACTTTCTGATTAAGATGGTTGTGGACGAGGATGTCGCTTGATCACTCTATAAATTAGTTATTTTTTGTACAAGGCATGATTTTATAAATTTTATAGGATGAATACCCTAATAATACTTTAAGAGAGTAGATTATTCCTTTAGTTCCTTTTTATAAAAAATGAATGATTTCTACAAATTTCTATAGAGTGAAAAAATTTTATGAATTTCTGTAAAGTGAAGATATAATTATCTGTGGAGTGAATGCTCCGAGTGAGGGAATTTACTTCTTCTTATTTAACAACCTAACCCCCAATCCTCTCCTTCTTCTCCTTCTCTTTCTCTCTCCCCCCCTCTCTCAGACCCTACACCTCCAGGCTTCAATCTCTTGTCTCTACTTTCCTTACTTCACTAAATCAAATCTCATCTTCATACCCCCTACTCAAACAAAGACTCCCAAGTCTGGAAATCGGTTAAACAAATAAAGAAAAGCCCAGTTCTTCCTGCTTTTCTAAACTCTCTTGATATATCCTCCTTCACACCCCATCTACACATCTCTTGACTTTATCTAGTCTCTCCTGTTTTCAAGAACCTCACATCCTTCGCTTACCATCCAATACCCTGCTCTCATGACGGGCCAGGTAAGTACCTTAGTGCCTTAAAAAGTGGTGCATTCATCATAATAACTCTCCTATGCAGAATTCAACAATGACAGGCTCGCGAATAATTCCAAACCCGGTGGCTTCAGAGTGTGTTTGCCACGGCAGTGGACCTGACTCCAAGAAGACGTGTCTGCCCCATATGCACAACATGTAAGCTATCTTAGATAATTCACACATCACATAGATGACCCCTAATATTATCCACTAGGGTGACAACGACCCATGCTTCGATAAACCTATGGTAGGCTCTCAGGACGATAAACCAACTGTTGAAGAGGTAAGAATTTGATGCTTCCAAATTTTTTAAGGGCTACTCTGATTATGATTTAGAGCGAATTCAATGATTTCTGGGTACACGATAGTGATGAATGTTTTCCCGTAAGTCACTCCTATGGCTCAAGCAAAACCAATATGTAGCATGTTCTAACTGATTATGTTTGGCTGTATATAGGAAAACGAAAACGATGCCCCTTGTATTGTGGAAGATAACACAGACGAAACACAAGATAATCTTATTGCGATGGCTTCGGATAAATCCCCTGACGCCCAGTATTTCAAGGGCCCAAGAGAAAGATGGATCCAATTTGAACTCCCCGATGGCGGATTTTTACCGGAAAAATCTAGTTTCACGCATGGAGATACGGCAGTTTGCTTTCGAATTTCTGATAGAGATATTGCGTCAAAGCTCAGCTTTGAAGTTTTTGTGACCAAGGCAAATTCAAAAGCCCAACATGAACTGCATCCAGACAATATAGTTCATTCTGCTCGTTTGGATTTCACCCTGCATGTGTATGGACCAAATCGACCTCGTTGTGTGCAGGGGTTTGTCTTTAGGGAGAATTTTCCGGTCAAGTCAAAGCAGACTCCAGAAGTCGAATACGAAGACTGTTGCTACATCGACGTTGAGTTCATAACCACTGGTGGTGTGTCCCATGGACTGTTAGATCCCTGTGTCGCTGGGTTTGATGAACAAGGCCGGGGGTTATTTGCTTATTTACGCTCACTCACACGTCACTGCTCTCAAGAACCTCGTATAGTGAGATTTCGTGTTGGTGTTGATGCAGAGCATGTTCATCATACGAAAGGCCTCACTAGCGCTCTACAGGAACTCGCCAACGGCCTTCCCCAGTCTTACTCCTATGATCCTTACCGTTCCAAAGAGAAAGACATCAGAACTACATATGGACAACAAAATCCTCATGCGTTGGTCCGGCAAGGCTATAATTCAGATATGGTCAAGTTTCGTGCCGTATCTTATTTCGAGGATGTCGACGCCTACCTTGTCAAAATGGCGTATGGAGCTGTTCTGGAGCGGAGAAGACCATATGAGCAAATAAAGAGAATCCAGGAAATCCCTTCGATGATCACATTGAGGAAACTCGGTCTTACCATTGTCGCTAACGTTCGTCTAGATCGGGACCTTTTAAGGGGCAATACTCTGCCCTATGAGATGCAGGGATCAGAAGCCATCTTGCCCGAGTATACTGATATCAAGTTGACTATTCTTATTCCCAAGAAGTCTGGTTCTCCAACCGAATGGAAAGCAACTGATTTCACCATTGCCGGATATTTTGAGGACGCGGCCCCGGAAGATATCCACATCGTCCTTTACGGAGACCATTTCAGGAAATTGATCAAAGATGATCATACCACTATTACCCACCCTGGGATGATCAAGTTTATCATAAACGAAGCACCGGTGAAACGCCAGGTTAATGCCCTAGTCAAGCTTCAGTCTAACGAAAACGGGGTTGGTCGGTGGTTGGATTTGCTGCTCAACCAGGAGTACAATTCGTTGCCGAGTGTGGACTTCTTGGAAGGGGAAGACGACACAGTCGTCAAGTCTGCATTGTGTGAACTGCTTAGCCTGAAGAATTGGACCTCCCAACAGAAAGCTGCCTTTAGATCCCTCCGCATGACGAAAGGGGGTTGTTCACTCCTAGAGGGCTTTCCAGGATGTGGCAAGACCTCTGTTTTGGCTGCAACAGCAATCTTCTTGCATCGCTGTGGATTTAACATCCTTCTAGTCGGAGCAAGCAACGTCGATGTCGATGCTCTGGCGGATGAGCTTACTGCAATGAAACCTCTCCCCTATGTTCGTATCTGGCGTGGAGAGGTTGAGAAAAGAGCTAGAACAACTGCCCACCTGCAAGAACCTGGCACAGTTGAGGAGTTGAACTCAGAGCTTGAAAAGCATATTGCACTTATTGGCCTCCTACAAACCATGAAGTTATCCCTCTACCAAAAGGTTAGGGGAAACCCTAAATATAGTCTCCTAGAACATATAAAGCGCAAGTGCGCTGAAGCTGCCGCTAGTGGTGAAGAATATCTTGTAAACGTCGCACAAGGAGCACAAGTATCGGCAACCCGAGTCCCGGATGGTGAAGTTGATTTAACAATGTATGATATTAGAAACGCATACAACGTGATCGAAGAGTATTTGTCACAACCAGAGGCCCCACGTCCGGATCCATCTTCCGCAGAGGAATATGATAGGTGGCTCGCGAGGGAATCTGCATTTAAGAAATGCTATGACAGCGTTGCAGACCTCGTTGTTCAAGACGCATCCATCGTCGCATGTACCAACAATTTAGCTGGTTCTCATATTGTCAGAAGAAATTTTGGCGCAAATGGGAAAAATATTATTGTGATAGCAGACGAGGATGGGCAAGCTCAAGAACCCGATGTGATCATCCCCCTTGTGTCCCTGGATAGGTCGGACCTCGTTGTAGGAACAATTAGAGGAGGTGACCGGCACCAGCTCCCTCCCCTAGCAATCACTGCCAATGAGGTGCCAGGGTACAACGAATTTGTATACCAAATGGGAAGATCACTTTTTGATCGACTCCGTCGTGCTCGGTTCCCACTCACCGTCGTCTCCCAGCAGCACCGTATGCACCCACGCCTTTGCGAATTCCCATCGGGATTTACCTATTCTGGGGAAATGTCCATTGATCCTAGCGTGAAGTCCATCTGTGTTCGCACTGAGCTCTCGAGTACTCTTCTAGATTGGATCAAGACAAAAGTTCCAGAGGCCACGTTTGAAAAGGGTATGGAACTCATCGGAGTCGATGTTACGGATGGTCGGGCTGTGTGCAACGATAGGAATCATTCAAGATCTAACCTGGCCAATGTTCCTGTTGTCATGGATCTTGTGGAGTTTCTTATCAACCATGGTGCACTAAAGGGAATTACGTGTGCCATTATCACCACATACTCGGAGTAAAAGAAAGAGTATGTCCATCAGATGATGATGCTCTCCCAGAGACTTGATATCGCTTGGGAGAAAATGGTCAAAGTGGCCACTGTTGATTCCATGCTGGGCCACGAAGCGGATGTCGTCATCTTGGACTGGGTTGTTGACTCAGCGAGAAAGTCCCATTTGGGCTTTGTGGCGGACAATCGCCGGGCTAATGTCGTCCTCACAAGGGCGCGCTCATGCCTGATTGCTGTCTCGAATGGGAATATCCTTAGCAACGACCGTCTCAGCGAGGCAAAGCCAAGGGAAGTCCACCCGGAAGTGCTAGTACATTGGAAATACTTACTGGACAACGATCTAATCGTAAGATTACCCGCCGCATCCAAGTTTGCACCAGTGTCGAGCTGATGTGAATCAGATGAACTTTTGTGACTCCAATGGGATTGAGCATGAGGTATATAATACCTGTCGAGCGCACCAACATGGTATGCCTGCTGAGGACCCTCTACCTGCACTTCCGGATGTGCATTCCCCTACCCCCCCAATAGGCTCCCAATATGATCCACTGCAGACCCCTGACCCCCCAGTGGACTTTCAGAGTTCCTCCTTTTATGGTAGGGACATTCTTGCCCTTAGCGCTTTCCACATCGCAGCATCGCTCGATTCACAAGATATTTTAATTTGCGGAGCGAAGCAAAGCAGATATATACTGCAAACTCGAAAAATGACCAACCAATCAGATAATTGATCATTTCCAAGCAAGATAATCAACCAGTTTAACTTGATAATTAATAGATATAAAGCTGGATATAGATTAGCACTAAACTATTCTAAATCTGCCTTTCGCTCTACAAAGATTTTGCGCCCATGGCTCCCAGTGGTCCTGGCGCATCAGCTAGTATGATTTCTGTGGCTAGCTGGTCCCTGAATCCTAAACACTATCTTATTCTCACGAACGAATCCACTCTATCTTCATTAGCACATTAGCACAATCTCCAGTTACGAATACACCTATATTACTCCTTAACGATTATTTAATCCAAGACATGCCAGCCGTTCCTGGTGCCCCTCCACTTCCCGTGATCCCCAACCCTGCCATGCCATCAATGCCGGCATTGCCCAGCAATGCAAGTGGACCCTGGTGGGCCCCGACGATAAGCTATATCGCCGCAGCCATTGTGACATCTGCTGGCTTTTGTTTGATTATTTGGTGGTGGTTCTCTCTACGTATTCGGTGAGAATATGGATAATTTGGACTCTGTGTCATACGTTTTAGGTACTGTGTTGACTTTACTTATAGGAAACCCATCGTTGATCTCTCTGTTAGTCGGCAAGCCAACTCACCTGAGGATTTCCGGATTCTCGCAGCTCATGGTATGCTGGGTTTCTCCATCTTTTAACGTTGCATATACTAATGCGGAATACTTTAGGCGCTAGAATAAACCCAGGAAATCATGAAAAAGTAAATGGTGAAGAAAGCGGTGGAGGAGATGAAGAAGAAGGAAATGGGGAAAGAATTAGAGAAAAGAATCGAAATCTGCATGATTACCTCCCACAACGTACCAATTAGATCTTGAAATTCAAAGGTGTTTTAGCACCCAGAGTTCGGATGTCTACGGTGTATTACGACCTAGATTTCTTAGATTAGCAATTTCCATTATGACTATATGTATTTTTAATATAGATAGATTGAAACACCCCAGTAGCGCAGTACGGGAATGATGGGAGAACTATTGGATGCAAAATAACAGATAAAGGCGTTTTACCTTTTATGATCTTTCTCATGCAGTTAAGAATCAGTCTGTACTCGTTGTCGCCACTCTACTACAATAAAGCATAGTTTCTCCTCCCTAAAATATCCCAACAATATCCCTTATAGTTTCTCGTTCTAATTTGTCCCTGCTTTATGAACATGGGCTTTTAACGGCCTTTAATACTCTTACCCCCTTTTGCCGCTTGCCTATCGGTACCAATTATTCGAATACAACGGAATAGAGTGTAACAGCGCAGAAATTTTAAATCCTAGCGCCTGCTAAAACCTAAACTGTGGCGTGACTGAGTCGGTTCTTGTCAAGGTCGATGCTGTCCAGGCTTTTTTGACAAGGAATGTTGCAGAGGGTAAATAGTTAGCGTCATACACAACACCAATGGGTGTGTTGATCTTAACGCTGTCCTCGACTTTCCTGCCCGGCTTGTGAGTGGATGGAGGCATATTAAAGGCAAACAACACCAGGGAACCTTTGCTTCGCCACCAGGTTAAGCGCCATAACAAGCAGGTGACTCCGATCCGCGGAGCTGTGAGTGTCAGTTACAACTCGTCGCATACCCATGCCGATGGGACATTTTAGGACGATATGGTTCATGAAGACTATCTTTTCGCAACTAAAGAATTCCCATAAACGGAAAGCGACAGAGAAATAGATATGATTTCCGAACATCCCTTCATCCGGCGTGGACGAGTCTGGTCGGGGAAGGGGTGGCGAAAGCGGTTCAAAGGTGATTTGTGTATCCATATTCCCGGGATCGAGTAGTAGAATAGTAGAAAAGATATTCAGGGTGACTCAGCCGGAAGTAGGAGCTTTCTAGGTACTATATCAGCGCGCAGAAAAGGATCCACCTGCATGACCATATTACCCTTAATTTCTGCGCAACCTACTGCCCAGAGGTCATGGTACTTTCCAGCTTCAAGTCCAGCTTCCACATGGCATATGCCAGTGTTGCAACTGAATTTGGACACATGTTGTTTAATCATGATCGTCTCGATAATACTTGTATCGAGGGTGGTATCTTGATCTCTAGCAGCATTGCACAATGGCCCTACATCTCCAGGCAAGACGTGATGACGATAACATTCAGTATAGCGGACAAAAACCATTAGATCGTCCGCCATTGCAAGTGCGTTTCGTTACCACCCCCCCCCCCCCCCCAGCTTTACGAGATCCGTTCAAACACGTAGACTTGAATTTTCATTCATCGTAAACATATAAACTTAAACTCGAAGCTGCAATATTGCTCACAATCATGAAGGTAGTCTATCCCAGCTAAAGTTACTTTTGTACACTTTTCGAAGACCATCCACCAAACAAAACCCCTCAAAATGTTCCAACTCTAGCTCTGTGGGGGAATTCATGTTAGTCTTTTTATATTTTTGCCAATAGTCCACTTGCTTCCAACACTACTAAGTGGTCTGATGAGATATCACTAATCGTTTTGCAACTACTATTATTAGTCATGTAATTATAATATCAAATAGGAGAACTTACCCCATCAACGCCATCGTCCGCTTCAGCTCCCCATGGAGTATCTCAATTGCCAAATAAACACCCCTCTCGCCATTATACTATGTTCTGTTAGAACCAATTGAGATAGGGAAAAGAGATGACATACAGCTAGTCCCCATATCGGAATTCGTCCTATAAAACATATTGTTGCACCTAAGGCTAATGCTTTGAATATATCCGCTCCTCGCCGAATACCTCCGTCCACGGCTAGGGGAATTTTTCCTCGCGCAACCTGGGCGCATGCGCGCAGGGAGTCCAGTGTCGCGGGGACGCCGTCGAGTTGACGCCCGCCATGATTGGAGATAACAACACCATCAACACCATGATCAATTGCGAGTTGGATGTCCTCGGGGGCGCAAACTTAATTGTATAAGCAGATTTACATATATATATATCTATATATGGTTAGAGAGCAGTTTACATACTGCCTTTTAGCCAGATCTCAAGCTTGGTATTCTGTCGTAGCCAGGGGATTATCTCCTCCCATCGCATTGTAGGGTCTTCATTATTGTTTCAGTGAATGTGTGTAAATATCAGTGGAAAGAAGGGCGTACCGAATTCACGATCGTAATTTTCCTTCAACCCTGTTTCTTTTTCCCCATTCGCAATAACGGGGAATCGTACATCATCTGGGAACTTGAAATTATTCCGAGTTTCATTGAACCGATGCCCAAGAATAGGATGGTCGACGCCCACAAAAAGCGCCTTGTATCCAGCCACTAAACACAAGTAAATTAGTTGTAATTCCCGTTGAGTACAGTCAACATTTTTTGTGCTGGAAACGCATACTCTCAGCCTCTTGAATTATCCTCTTTGTGATTCCTCTATCCCGAAAGAATGTCACCTGCATTGCGTATGGATTGTCGCCGCCAGCCTGGATCACCTCCTCGATTTCCGAAGTCGCCCATGAAGACAAACACATTGTAATGCCATGAGCCGCGGCAGCGCGCGAGCTGCCTACCTCGCCGTCAGGGTGTGCGAGTTTGTGTGCTGCGGCCGGGGCGAAGCCAAACGGCATAGAGACTTTTGTGCCGAAGATATAGGTGGATGTGTCCACATTGTCGACATCTCGGAGGACACGGGGCCGGAGACGGTAGCGGTCATAGGCGGCTTCGTTGTCATGAAGAGTTTGGAGGTCGCCGGCGCCGAGGTTATAGTAGTCTGTTTTTTTGTCAGCGTATTCTTCTCACCAATAAAACGTTTATCAAGAACTGGCAATAGTAATGACTAGCGCACGAAACATACATAGGTAAGCACATACCTTTGAGAGTTGCCGATAGTTTCTTCTCTGCTTGTTTTTTCAGGTCGTCGATGGTGACCACGTTGGGATCGAGGTCTTTGGGACGATTGGACATTTTCAAGATTATACGCTGCGATGGCGAAGCTGTGAGCACGAGCAAGGTAGTCTATCAAGATAGAACTAGTATATAATGAATGAGGTGTATTAGAGAGAAAGAGAGCTATCCTAAGAAACAATCTACAATAAGTCCGGTGATAACTGATTGATGTCAGAAAAGGCAGAAATATCATAATACCTGGAAACCTATATTCGATATCTGGTATTTCAGACAATTGACCGAGGATATGATAATAACGTCACTGTTTAGAGTTAGTTAGGGTGCTGTCATTGTCAAGCAGTGGAAATGAGAATGGGAGATTTCATATTGCTAAGCATAATTTCTAGAAGAAAAAAAGAGATGGCTCTAGTTCTTGTGTACTGGACATTCTCTGCTTGACGCTGGGAAGACGAGTGTTTTCTTACTTTGTTGGGTCAGATTTCGTAATCTGCAGGTCCTCACAAAAGAAAGAAATGTAAACAATACAATAAAACTTACCGATGCATACATATCACAATTCATGCATACACATCACAAAACAAAAGTCTGTCGCCATACCCCATTTTTGAGTGAATCTTTCAAAACAGGCTCCACCGTCAGACCCCACTGTAATGCAGGTAAATCTGCGTAGGTTTAGTCCGAAAATTACAACGGCTACTAGACCCACTAGTCGATCGGCCCGCAACAAAGGTACAAGACCTACTTTATACACCGCACAAGTCACATGCATTTCCCTATACCTCAGGGAACCCCAGGCGACCTGCGTAAGTCTACAGCAAGAAATCACTTCATTCAGTATCATATTTAGCAATCAAGGAAGCGAGTAGGCCAACGAAGAGAAGTTTTATCCTGTATATATATGCTCTTGATAATTGACAATTCACCATTGGCAGTTGGTCAACCACAATCCTTTCTCTTCTTTCGAATGAGTACATAGACCTCAATATCATTGATCTTCGAGGGGTTTCTTGCTCCCCCCAGAAGATATTATCCATTACACCAGTATGACAATAAAGTATCTGATCACAGGTGCCACAGGCGGTCTTGGTGGCCTAGTCCTGGAATATTTCGCTGCAAATGTTCCTTTGACCGAGTTTGCTGCCTCATCTTCCAACGCCAACAACAGATCTCTGTTTGAGAGCCGTGGGATCAATTTCCGTCATCTCAATTATGAAGATACTTCTACTCTTGACACAGCGCTGCAGGGGGTGGAAAACTTGCTGTTCGTCAGCACAAATACAAGCCTTATTTATGCTGAGAGAATTCGAGTTCAACATCAAAACGTTGTGGACGCCGCCAAGAGGGCGAATGTGAAACATGTATATTGATCCCATACTTCATTTTACCATTGGAAAAACATTCGTTAACCAATCCCACCCCAGGTGTGGTATACCTCTCTTCCCTTTGGCGGTCTCACAAATGACTCAAAAGTTGTGGTTCAACAAGCCCATTTAGATACTGAGAAAATGCTTCAGCAGTATGCTTCCCTAGAAAGCTGTAGCTGGAAGAGCGTCGTTCTCTTGGCTGTTTGCTAATAAACTTATAGGTCTGGTATCACATATACTGCCATCCGTGAAGGGATCTACATTGAAGCTTTCCCACTCTTTCTCAACTGGTTCCCAGAAACAACGCATGTGACTCTCCCGGGTGACGGAGAGATTGCATTCACCAGCCGTGAAGAACTTGCTGAGTGCAACGCTCGCCTGATTATCCGTGGCGGATATGAGAACATGACTGTTCTTCTTACAGCTGAAGAAACGATCACTGGAAAGGAAATAATAGATGTGATTAACGAAACTACAGGTCGCGACGTGAAGTTGGAGTACCTTTCGGTAGAAGAGTGGGTGCATACGAATGTACGGAATGATGAAGGAAAGAAGTCCCAGACGGCTTTTGAAATCGTGGCTTCATGGTGGGAGTCTGCCGGCAGGGGGGAGCTTCGCACAATCGATAGTTTAATGCGGGATATTCTCGGGAGACGACCAATGACTCCGAGAGAAGCTGTGAGAAACTTGTTGTTAAAAGATAGAAACCATAGCTGGCATCAAAACTATGCTTGATTTAACCCTTTTAAACCTTAACGCATATGTTACTGTTCATGGCGGTTATATGGCACAATACTCAATGATTGAACGGTAAATTGAGACGAGGGTCGTGGGATTATATTTGAATTAAGCTATACAAAGCATCCATCTCATATATCTAGCCGCCAGATATTGTCCTCCCGGTCTTGGTGATGCCTCCCCCCAAAATATTCGATATCCAAGCACTTGTCCTTACGAGTTCTTCCATGTTGACACCAGTAGAAATGCCGGCGTTTTCGAACAAATTAACTAAGTCTTCAGTAGAGACATTGCCTTTAGCTTCAGGGACGAACGGACAGCCGCCTATACCAGCCACGCTGCTATCAAAGGTTTTCACTCCACAACAATATGCTTCCCACACATTTTCCCGTGCCTGTTTGTATGTGTCATGAAAATGGCCAGCGAGTTTGCTCATTGGTACCCCGTTGCCTTCGAGGTATTTCAAAAGCACACGTACGGACGCCGGGGATCCTATACCTAACGTATCACCAAGGCTGACTTCATAGCATCCCATTTTTAAAAGCTCCCTCACAGCGAGAAGGACAGAAGAGGGCTGCGTGGGCCCATCATATGGATCCTCAAAGATGCACGATACATACCTATTGTATTTGTTAACCAGAATAAAACTGGTGGGACTCTGCACGTTTGTGGGAAGGAGAAGCTTACCCCCGCACACTAATATTCAACTCCCTGGCCCTAGTTACAACCCCCCTTACCCTCTCAATGGCTTCGTCACAAGTGCAATTGATATTCGCTCGGCTGAAATGTTCGGTTGCGCTGATGAAAACAGCTATCTCTTGCACTCCGCTCTGCACGGCAATTTCAAGTCCTCGCAAATTCGGCACCAAGACGGGTAGTTGCAAGTTCGAATGCTTCAACATACTCTGGATGTGAGGCTCACTGAGTAGTTTACCGGAATCGGCCATTTGAGGAACTGCCCGAGGCGATACAATGGAAGTCAACTCAATTGATCGTAGTCCGCAATTCACAAGTCGACTTATAAGGTCCAACTTTGTGCATGTAGGAACCCATTGTCCAACATTTTGCAAGCCATCACGGGGCCCGACTTCAACAATTCGAACAACAGGTGGCTGTGTGATCAACATGGGTGGTCGTTTGGCCTCTATGAAGAAAGGAGCGTATGGGGAAGTGGCTGATTCAAGTAAGCTGCTGTACTTCGCTCATAGCAAAGCGCTTAAAGTCATGAGCTGTGGTGATCAGGTGATCTCTATATTTCAATTACATGGGCCTATCCTCGTCTTTCAGGGTCTGGTACCGAGAATAAACTGTCGGTGTGCTTATCTGAGCTACTGAGCTGAACTGTCTGTTTACGTCGCATCGTCGTATTCTTACCCATGCGGGGAGAGGAATCGGTATACACCACTGCAGAGCCATACCGAGGACCCCGTACGGGAACGTGCTAAAATGGTGGTTTCAGATCTAAACACCACATAACAAGTGGGATGTGCACAGATCGCCATAAGAGACCCAGTAAGATTCCGCTTGCAATTTTAACACCGCCCGCCTACCCGGATCTGTCGACCGAGTTCTAAATTCAAGGTTCATACAGGCCTTACATACAAGTACAGCCAGGATCTTAAGCGGTACCGATGACGAGCTCATGCAAGATCGGGACGCGAAATAAAAAAATTACCACAGAAATTATGTGGGGCAGAACGCCCAAAGCACCGTATGATGCGTTTTCTGATGTGAAGGTACAAAGAGAGCTGGATGTTAGGTGTATACTTTACTAAGAGATCGCCCCCATGGAAGGCCTCATATTTCCTCATAGTCACGTACCGTTGCATTAGGAAGGTTTGTCTGGCAAATCTTTAAAGAACAACCCACATTATACCACTTTCATATTGACAAAGGGGAGGATTCCAAGTTACGGAAACTTTTACTGCCGCCATGGGTGAATATCAGCCTGACGCCACTTTGGAATTAGCTACCCACGCAGTTGGTGTTCAACCACTTGGAACATCACTTCCACCTGGCGAGCCTCATGTACTGTACCCCTGTTTCTGCAGTTCTATGTTCATGATCGTTCGTATGGTATTGTGATACTAATTTGGGAACAACAGGCAGTGAGCTTCTCGTTGCCCACCTGGGGCTCCGTGGCCGCCAATATGGCCGGAGAAGATTGGGTGAAGAGCGTAAAACAAGCTACGTACCCGAGGTGAGCATTTTCTTCAAACTAGACTGGCGAAATTTTCACCATTTCCAATTTTCTTCATTGTGGATAACCTGACTATTCAAACGAACAGAATGGGCATGTCCCCATGCGTTGCCAAATTATGCGGGGCTGCCATGGCACGTTTAAACAACCCCAAGGGCATGAAATGTAGGGCTTTCGCCTCGAACTCCGCAGCGGTTCGCCTTGATCAGACTCTCAAGAAGAAAGATCCGAATACACACACATATGCGGTCGAATTTCGGCTACCTCAGTCGTCCTGTCCAGAAACGTTGAAATGGGGTCGCTTTGTGTTGTGTCTCTTTGCTGAAGACATGGAGGGCGAGGCCTTCACTTCTTGGCTGAACCATGGAGATGGTATCTCAAACAGACATGCTGAGTTCTGCCTCTCAATTTTCCACTACATGGAGTCTCAATGTAAACCCACCGGCTCCGAATACCAAACAACAGCACCAAAGTCGGACATGAGCGCCATACCTCTCCCCAGCTGGACATGTTCAGGATTGAAAGAGAAGGCGGTCATCAAATCTGCTCTAGCAACGACAATGAAATCCCAAGAACCATCATTGGCTCCTGTTCGGGATGACGATGTTTTCCTTTATCCAACCGGCATGTTGGCAATTGGTACAATTGCCCGTGCAATGAGTGAGGGCCTGTCAAAAGACGATGCGGCAGTTATCTACGGGTAAGTGCCCTCCCATAACAAGACGACTACACGAATCTGACGGGAGCCTGTGCGAATTATTACAGTTGGCTCTATTCAGGGACTGGTCCCTTGGTGAAAGAATGCGGATATGCCCAGTACATGCTGTACGGACACGGCACAGGGGAGGAGCTGGATCAACTTGAGTCCTCACTTGAAGCAGGAACCCGAGTCACTGTCTTGTTCTGTGAGATCACTTCAAACCCGCAGCTGCATACACCAAATTTGGCTCGTATCAAGCAGCTTAGTGACAAATATGATTTCGTCGTCGTTGTCGACAATACCATTGGAACATCGGTCAATGTGGATGTTCTGCCATATGCGGACGTGATCACAACAAGTTTAACGAAGATCTTCAGTGGAGCGTGCAATGTGATGGGTGGATGGTGAGTTGAGCTTTCACTCTACACCTGTCTCTGTTGGGATTCGAACTGAATTCGGTTGCAGCCTTATCGTCAACCCCAACTCTAAGCGCTATCAAATGATCTACAACCGACTGCAGGACAGCTTCGAAGATCTCTTCTTCCCGCTTGATGCAAAAGTTCTCAGCGAGAATTGCGTCGACTACCAGGATCGAGTGAGAAAGTGCAGCGAAACCGCCCGTGAAATTGCTCATCTTCTGGCCGCTCATCCATTTGTAGACTACGTCAACTATCCAACTCTGGTACCCTCCAGAGCGGAGTATGAGAAGTATCGTCGGGAAGGTGAGGGCTACGGATACCTCCTGAGTATTGTGTTCCGGAAACCGGAGAGCGCTGTTCAGTTTTATGACGCACTTGACTTGTGGAAGGGACCCAGCATCGGAATGAATTGGACCATCGGTCTTCCATACTCCGTCCTTGCACACTGGGAAGAGCAAGACTGGGCGGCTACCTATGGGGTTCCTAAGCATATCGTGCGCCTTAGTATTGGTCTCGAGCCCCAGGACGTGCTGACAGCTCGAGTGCTAAGTGCCTTGTCAAATTTATCTAGTTGAGTACCTCTAACACGAACGTATACTATATGATACAATATCAAACTGGCCTTTTTGGTGCTTCACATCAATGTTTTGCAAAGCCAAAGACACATAACTTTGCTCTGTAACAATAGTGGCATGGTACATAAAATGAATAATTCTCACCCATGTCTTAAGGCATCGAAGTAACTAACTCATAAGCGTTGCTTTCCTAGTACGTATTATATAATAGGGTAACTGCTAACTAACAAAACTGGTCTAACTAGCGAGAGATGAGCGAAGGCTCTGCAGAGCAAGCAAGCTCGAAGAACAAACTAAGACACGAAAATAAAACATCTAGACTGCAGAACTGAACTGATACAAGTGAAATCGAATAACCTACAACCACGTACCTTTCGAACAGGGATGGACAAATGGTATGTAGGTACGCCACATCTGAAAACAGAGCAACTGATAGTTGAAGCGAACAGTGGTCGGACTCGTTTTCACTCAACCCGGATCCTAAATTCGCGCAGGCTAATCCTGAGTTAGTATATAGTGAGGCGAACTATTACTCCACACGAAGGACCCCTACACACTAACCTAGCTAGTTGCCGAAATTTACCCCTCTCTACTATCTTACCTGTGGGTCATCAGCATATTTATCTCCTTGAAAATAATTGGGCTTTGGCTAAACTATCTGCATTTACGTATTGTAAGATGTTTTATTACCAAATCTGAAAAACCACCAGTTACGCAGATGCTTCGAAGGCATGGACCCGCCTAGATAGAGTAGCTAACCTTCTACATGAGTCTTTTCTCACCAAGAAAGCCAATTATAAACTGACCCTCGTTTCAGTAAAGAGCTGCAAGGAGACCCCTATAGCAGACAGACAGCTTGAACCTCCTCTTTTTCTTCTATTCTCCTCCCACACTCTTCAGCAAGAGTCAAGAAAGCCATCATGCCAGGAACACAAATACAGACTGGCACAACTCGTAACGTTACACGTGCTGCCAAGATCAGCCTTGGTTTGCCTGAATCGCACACACCTTCAAGTGAGCAGGACAAGAAGGAAATCGAAGGGACTGCGGGGTACCCTCCAGCATTGTTCCCCAATTATCTACCCGTTTGGGAGGTACCAGAGGCAAAGTAAGTCTCATCACTATCTCAAGAATCAGATCAATTATCTCTCTCAACCGTATGCTGACAGGCAAACTTCCGATTCCAGATTCCCTCCCTTGGAACCTTTCGAGTATATCGAGCGAGCTATTGGGGCCGACCCTCTGCTGCCAGACCTCCTCGGCAATGACGGCAGAATCGAAGAGTTAACGGCTGCTATCGGAGCAGAGGTGTTTGGGGTCCAGCTCAGCAAGTTGAGTGATAAGGGCAAGGATCAATTGGCCCTTCTTGCGGCTGAGAAGAAGGTTCTTGGTACAGTACTTATTTGAACAACCTGAAGTAGGCGTGATTCTAATACATCATTTAGTCTTCCGGGATCAAGACTTTGCATCTCTCCCTCCTCGGGAGGCTATTGACTACTGCCGTTACTTTGGACGGTTATTCTTCCATCCGCATGCGGGCTTCCCACCCGGCGCCCCAGAGATTACTGTAGTCCATCGCCCCGCGGGCAATACTATGGCATCTGAGTATTTCGACATCCACACTAACTCTTTGGCCTGGCATAGCGACAATACTTATGAAGTCCAGCCCCCGGGTGTCACTTTCTTGTATGCGCTAGAGGTCCCTGATGCTGGTGGCGATACGGTTTTTGCGGACATGGAAAAGGCATATGAGCGTCTCAGCCCCGCATTTCAAGAGAGAATCAAGGGCCTAGAGGCCCTTCACACAGCCCGTGATCAGACTGCGCGCGCGATTGCTGGTGGCTCATATGTCCGCCGGGAGCCAATTGACACGGTTCACCCTTTGGTTCGGACACATCCCGCGACAGGCAAGAAAGCCCTCTTTGTCAACCCGCAATTCACCCGGCAGATCATAGGTTTCAAGAAGGAGGAGAGCGACATGCTTCTCAACTTCTTATACAACCACATCAAGCTAGGTCATGACATACAGTGCAGAGTGAAGTGGAGGAATGGAACTGTTGTTGTTTGGGATGTGAGTTGCTTTCCGTTTCCACACGAAGATATAGTTCTGATAGTACCACTAGAACCGGAACACCTGCCATTCGGCTCTCACGGACTGGATGGATGGTCGCAGACGGCACATTGCTAGGTAAGGTACACCCCCATTTCTGGAATCCTCCGGGCTTCGGTTAACAGCTTCATGTTTAGAATTACCCCTGCCGGCGAGCGCCCTGTTTACAAGGATTAAAAAACGCTAGGAGAATAAAATCAAAAGATAGCAGCTGTCGGGCTTTAATGCCATCCCACAGAGATGGCCTTTTCCGCGATTCTGAGATCTTCTGAACACGGCACAGACCTCAGTCACAGTGGAGTCGATCACTAACCTTAACAATTTAAATAGTTACAGGTTTTACCGCATGAAATAGCAGTGAATTTTTGGAATAATAATAATAATAATAATAAAATTAAAACAAGAGGGGTGGGGGAAGGCTCTTCATGCTAAAACTCTGTATCCTCTCAACTTGATTGATTAAAAAAAAAAAAAAAAACAGATGTCTAGAATATCAATCACACATCACCTTGGCTCCCCGGGTAGCACACCATTTTGTCAGAAAGAAGGCTTGTTACATGACACGGTTTGGGAAGCAAAAGGTGGCTACCTAGTAAGACTAGATGCATGGCTTCTTGTCTTCATGCATGATGATGAAACGGCTGAGAATCCAAACCGCACTTACAGTTACGAATAAGAAGGCGTCCCGGTTGCCTTGTTGGCTAGACTGGGGCCTTGAGTACCTCCTAATATGTGGGTGTTGACTGTATGCAGACTGATACCATGTAGGCACCCTAAAAAGGTAGGTAGGTAGGTAGGTAGGTAGTCATCTAAAAGAGGGGTCAAAAGGTATGTATAGAGTATGTGGCTGCACTAATAATTGTAGATAAAAGCTCTCTAAGTAGATGGTGCTTTGTCTACTAAACCAGGGACTAAACATGTATTTCTAAGTGCTTTTAATATAGTATATACCTTAGGATCATAAAATAATAAAGTACCTGAATTGATAGAACTACTCATTTTTCCAAAGGAATACAGATTGATGCTTTTTTTTTGTCTGATTCTTATTTTCAATATACTAGGTACATATTTAGCGATTACATTACAATACTGTTTTACTAAATTACATACTAGCGTCAACAGCCCCAACAACCTTTCCCTAGCTGCAGATCTCTCTTTTAGGAGAATTATTGTTAACCACCCGAGATGAAGTTCATTCAGCTGAATGAGGCCAGGCCACGTATTGATGGTAACGTGTGAATCTCCACACAGTACTACTAATTATGTAGATTATATACATCATAAAAGGGATATTGTACAGTAGTGTATCAGTGGAAAAGACGAAAAACAAAAACGGAAAACCTTGGAATTCTCCAGGGCGTGCCTACCAGGATTCTTCTCTCCATATAAATATAAAAAAAAAAAAAAGAAAAAAAAAAGGTCTATAATTATGTCACTGACCACCAGAGCTCTATGAGTCGGATTGGAAAAATTAATTACGAAAGCTGGGTTCATTAAATTTGCAAAGATGTTGAACACGAAAGACTACAATGCCCTAGACTTGGCGCAGCCTACCAATTTCAGGGGCATGCTGAAATCTGGCCAGCTGCTCTGGGGCACCTCTTGTCGCATGCCCACTGAAGACGTCGCTCGCATTCTTGCAGCACTACCATATCACTTCTGCTTTATCGATGCTGTAGGTACTATTTTGCCTGACAACATAACTATGGCGCGCCGTTCGCACTAATACAGTGGGTGTGGCAGGAACATACCCCTATTGGGGCGACAGAGATTGCTCGTCTCATCAAAACCATTCAATATTTCTCCAATGGGTCAATGGTCCCCATTGTGCGCACTCCGGGATTTGCCCCGGATTTGGTGGCGTACTGCTTGAACGTTGGTGCTGGCGGTATCATCCAGCCACACGTCCAAAATGCAGAGCAGGCGCGTCGTTTGGTTCGTGTAGCACGCTTCCCGCCTTGTGGTGAGAGAAGCTTCCCGCCAGGAGCATTCGTTGGTGATCAGGCACGCACCCCGGCAGGAAGATCCATCTACGATGTGTGGAACGAGCACATTGCGGTAATTTGTCAGATTGAGGATGTGGACGGGGTCAAAAATATTGATGAGATTGCTGCTGTCCCGGGAGGTAAGACAACCAACCCCCCCTGATATATCATAATCATTGAATAGTTAGTAAGGGTAAGGTAGTTAGTTCTTTGTGATATTGACTAACCAACCATATCTTAGTGGACGCCCTCATGGTAGGAGCTACTGACTTGAGATTTTCACTGGGTTTGGAGGGAGGGACCAATGATGGTGACGAGGAATGCTTTTTGGAAAGTATGGAAAAGATATCCAAGGCAGCTGAGACAAATAATTTGCCCATCCTTGGGTTCGCCACATCGCCGGAGGAGTTGCACAGGCGCCTTGCATCAGGGTGGACAGCCTTTATGGTACATAGTGACTATGCCGGATTGTATAGCTCCGGCATAGAAAGCCTAGAGAAGTACCGATCTGCTGCTGGTGAAAAGGCTGTGAACGGCATCGCGAAAAAGTAAACCCAAGGGTTATTGTTGGTTCACATATAGTTCACATATTGTTAGTTCACAGACAAGACCGATGTTCCTATTTCTTTATTCAGTACAGAGCCCGACCTCTTCGATGCGGATTTGCGGCGAAATGTAGCTGACCGAATTAGCTGATCGAATTGATCAGTCTTTAATCTACCCGTGTCAGTAATTCGTGTGACCGGCCGTTTTCGGCTGTTTATCCCAAAAAATGGTGTAGATTCAAAGGCTACTCGCTAGATCTTAGCTGCAGGTCCTACGAAGACAATTTTCCGACGTAGTATACGAGGTCATTCTCCGAGTTCGCGCATAAAGTTCTCCATATAACAGCACTATCAATTCCATCAAATGTACCTAAGCAATCATTCTTCAGCGATGAGCCAGTTACACTGTCGCCCTCACAGTTTGGTCAATACTTCTAGCAACATGATCAATATTGAACGAGTTGAGACCCCTGCATATCTGTTATTTTTCCCTGGTCTGGTCAACTTGAAAAGAAGGAGGGAGCGGTTCATACGCTACAGATAGCCTGCCAGAGAGCTGCAGGTAGACATGGTGCTCGTTGCGAAGATGATGAATCTGCTGCAAGGAGAGCCCAATGTACCTGTATGGGTCAGTACAGCGATGCATAGAACAGGGTAGAGCGTGACATACGCAAACATTCCCTTTTGATTCGTGATATGCGACCAGTCTCCAGGGGTCCCCAGAGCGTCTAGCTTCTTCTTCAGTTGACTTCGCCGACTCTGAAGCTCTCCTGCCATTTCCCGCACTTCCTGTCTCCATTGAGGTTCTAAGTCGGTATCATTTAGTATTGTTTCGACGATGGTAGAGCCAAAGTCGGGCATCGGCCCGGTCTCTGAGCGTGCTAACAGCCTCATCTGGATTTCCACTCGTTCCCGGATATCTTGATCCGGAACCACGATGGAGAGAGTTCCAACCCGCTCACAGTATAAGCCGAAACACTTCCCATATGTGGCTGCCAGCATGACTGGGATGTCCGAATCCACGAAAAGACGGAGACAGCGTAGGTCTTCGTCAAAGTCGCCCGAGGCAAAGCCCGGGTAAGCGCAATCGAACAAAGCCAGATGGCCTCTCTCTTGAAAGACAAAGGCCAATTGCTGCCATTGCTCCGGAGAAGGATCACACCCGGTGGGGTTTTGAGCTCCAGTTTGCAAAACAACGACGGACATGGGGGGAAGGTTGTGAATGGCTGCCTTCAAAGCAGCGAAATCGAGACCACAAGTGACGGGGTCGTAGTATGGGAGAAAACTTGCTCCGATATTGAGTGAGGTAAACACAAAGCCATGATTTACTAGAAACGTAATTAGTCACCCAAACACATGAAGCAGAAATCTGGATCATCTTACCCCATGATTCCTGTGGAATGTAAACATGGGGAGATGTGGACTTCCAGGGTGCATAGTGGTCTCTCAGTAAAACCGCAGCCGAGTGGCAAGCTCCGCTAGCACCCAAAGTCTGCATTGTAACCACTCTAAATCAATCCCACAGCTTTAGTATCTATCTGTGGTGTGGAAATTGGCCGGGGACAAATCACCTCTTATTGTGCACGATGGAGCTTTTGTCTCCAAAGAACAGCCTGTCGCTGGCGTCGCGGAAACTTTTAGTGCCAATAAGTGATTCGCGATACTCATGATGCCAAAAAGGGTCGGCAAAGATCCTTTCCCTGGCCTGTGGTGATATCAGAAGGTCGAGTACTGAAAGACTCGATCTTTCACGATACACTACGCACCTGTTTCACTGATGGCAAAACATGGGCCTTCCCTTCGTCTGTTTTATACACCCCGACCATCAGGTCCGTCTTCGCCGCGGCGTGATCATTACGAAATTCGTCCATTAAACCCTCCAGGCTTTCTGCAACAGGTCAACTGTGCGCCATGTTAAATGAGCCCACTGAAATTGTCTTTACCTAGCTGGCTCCGGGGGATTGACGAAAATGGATGAGTCATTTTGGGTGCCTTTGGGATGCTCAAATACTGTCTCCTGATATATATTTTGGACTGTTCTGGTATGATGTTCAATGCTCACGTTGGACCAGCTCTTACCTGGGCATCAGGAGCAAGAGTTCAAATGTCACAGAGACAATGCAGTAAAATTATGTCAACCAAAAATACCACTAGCAAGAATTTTATAGTTGCTATACCAGCCAGCAATCACACTATACTAGGTCACCTTGGCCACTTTAAAAGGTGCAATTAATTAGACATTTGCAACCCTTTAGACTTCAAGTAGTGCATTTGTAGTCAATACAGCATCCTGGCTAGTTGACGTATTACTTTCTGTAAGAGAAATGGCGGTATAAATTGTACCGTAATCATATATGCCTAGTACAGCCAACCCCTGCCCTGTTACCTAATGATGCAATATATAAGAAGCCCAAAAAAAGTTTATTATAGTGAGTATTTTAGTGTAGTAAGATCTTAATAATTTTGTATTGCAACACCATCCACAAATCTAAATATAAATAGTATTAGTTATTCACTATATAAGAAGTTTGGGGGGGGTCTAAAACATAGAATAATAAGGTTTTTAACAAAATATATGGGAAACTTAAAGGGATATGATAATAACTTCACTATAAGGTGAAATTTGTTATAGCAAGGTTTTACTATATTAGTTCCTGGGCAGGGAATCACACCCCCGCACTACCCACAGCTGTTGTGGGTTGTTTTAGAGACCTCTGCGCCATACATACCATACTGTACTCCGTCCAAATTTCTTGTAATTATTTATTTCCCCTCTCTTTATCAATCGCGCAATTTCGTCCTATAAATTACGTGCCTATCTGCAGGCCCCGCCCACATCATCAAGAGCTGTCGTCCTCTAATCCACAATACCCCACTAAGGTTGGCTCATTAAGTGCAGTGCTCTGTTCCCGTATCCTAGATCAGACTTGGCTCTTATTTCCGTTTTGCAGCCTCTGATCTTCCAAGAAGTTGTCCTTCCCTCCAGTGTTCGCCTGGAAAAATTAAAATAAAATAAAAAATGACCCAATTGACCTCTGACGCTTTCTGGCAGCCTTCAACGGCCAGTTACCAAAAGCACTATAAGCTCATTGACGATGACAGTCACTCCGAGATCCCCTTTCCTTTGATTCTCTCACCAGCAGATAAGTCCTTGGACCAAGTGCTCCAGGCCGCGGCAGCGCTAGGTGCTAAACCCACGGATGGCAACAGTCCAAGCGGGCTACGCGCTCTCATGGATGCCAATGGCGGAGTCATCAACTTCAAGAATATGCCACTTCAGTCGGCGGATGACTTTTCGGAATTTGTCAGTGCGCTCGCAGGAAGTGGCCCCCGCGGCTGGGTTCCCCACAAGGACTTTGGCGGGCAGGTTCTCCGGAGAGAGCATGCAAAGCACGTCGTTGCTACAAACGATGGGCCACCAACCGACATCATTACCTGGCACAACGAGTATAGTGTATCCCCATCTCACCCTCATTACGTCGTGTTCTTCTGCGAGAAGTCGCCATCGTCAGGGGGAGAAACGCCTGTTACTTCCTCGCTGGCAGCCTACGATAGACTGAAAAAGGTATGTCCAGAGTATTTGGAACAGTCCATGAGGAAGGGCTACACGTATAAGTTTCACCATACGGCGGTGCAGACTCGTGGCCTTGTGGGTGGAAATGGAGTATTCTCTCCTACAGCATTTGGGCCGGTAGACGAGAGCCTGCCGTTGGAGCTGCGACGCCAAGTGGTAGAGGGTCGAATTGAGAAATTGATGGAGATGGGTGGCTGGAGCCGGGAAACCGTCGACGATCCTCGCCTCCCCCCTTGGCAGCGTCGAGGATTTGACTGGGAGTGGACTGAAGACGGCGGCCTTGACATAACTCACCGTGTGCCAGGTATCCGCATGCATCCTACTCGAAACATACCCAGCTATTTCAACGTATGGAATCGGCACCCAGTCTTCTAGATTTCCTCCTCGCTGACGTGAATCTTGCGGATCAGGCAATGGCCAATCGTTGGGCTTATGCGAACAAGTATAACACTTGGAAGCCTCCTCATATTGCGATCAAAGAGGATGGAACGGAGCAAGTCTTTTGGCCGCCACTAGTTAGTTTAATAGCACCCTTTCCAAATCTTAATCACCTGCTTCTCACTCACTTTTTATAGTTTGCTAGTATGGAAGAAGATGAGGTTATTCCAAAGCAATGGCTGGACAAGGCGGATGAGATTCAAAAAGAGCTCGGCTCGAATGTCTCCTGGGAGGCTGGCGATGTTATGGTCATTGATGTTAGTCGAGAGAATCCCTTGAATATCGCAGGGAATTACTAGACTAATAAAAAATATTGAACAGAACTTTGCCGTCCAGCATGCACGCTTGCCCTGGGAGGGACAACGGGTGGTTTTGGCTAGTTTCTGGGATGAGCCAGGACTTCGTGGTATCCCGATGAAGGCTTAAGCCCAGCCTTGAAAGGCTTTGAGAAGCAGGTTTGCGCTTAGTGTAAGATATTGAAATAACTGGCGCCCAAGCATATGTTAGTTAGCCCACCTGTCCCCGGAGCTTCTTGGACTAGTAACCCATTGATTATACTTGCGATCACAGCCCTTCTGTCAGCCGAGAAGTACTAAAAGAGTTTTGGGGGGAAATGCATACATATACCTACCTATACGCCTATCCCTGCCCGCTCCTGACTCCTGTTTCCTCTGCAGCTATTCCTCTTGTATGAAAGGCACACCTAGATTGTGACAATCCTAGGCCCATCTATGTTAATAGATCTGTCTTCTAACAATATCTTTATAGATGCAAATATTAATTTGAAGATTATTATTATTTAAATAGCTCTCGAAGATCTAAAATAATAGAAACAATAAATGGAAATTCAAGTAAAAATTAAAAAGTTCATTATAATAGTTTCTTTAGAAAATAACTTTGAAGTATGTTGAATAAGACTAAAGATAAGAATGAAAAAAAAAAAGGAAGGATAAAGAGGAAATAGTTATAGTTATAGTGTTTACCAGTAAATCACAATCAATTTATATAAGTTTTATTCTAAAGATAGAGTATAAGTTCTAAGATAGCTTTAATCAGGTCTCATCCAAGGTAAATAAACAAATATGGAACTCCATTGTTATTGCTGATACCGCCGTTCCCAAATCGTCACAGCCGTGCCATCATGGCAAGCGGAGTCTCTCTTTTGCCAAGCGAAGTTCCTGAGCTTTGGCAAGATTTTCCACAAGAGGCACCAGTAAACACAACCGCATCCGAGGGCCAGAATCCCAACCACAGGAGTCAGCCATAAGGGCAAACTAGTGTCGCCCCCTCCGGAAGCCACCAAAGGTGAAATGACCAAGAAGACCTGCGTCGCGAGATAGGCATAGGCGACACTGGTCCAGACTTTGAAAGTCCGCTGAGGAAAGGCCTTCCGCTTCCTGATGAGAAAGAGGCCAATGATGACGAAGAACGTGATGATGGCCATGGAGTATTGCCCAACATCGAGAAGGAAGTTGAATGCATCTCCTGTATTCCAAATTAGAAAGACGCAGTTGAATTGCTGAAGTCCACTTACCGAAAGGTATAAACAGGATCATGACGATAGACGAGAAAAATACCAGAGTAAATGCACCAGCAGGCGAGCCACTGAGCGTCCGACTTGCGAAGAACGCAGGAAAAGGCAGGACTTCTTCCATCGCCAGTACCTGAATCACCCGTGACATCGAGAAGGACGCAGTCATCATATTCCCGAGAACTGATAAAGTGGACAAAACAGCAGCCACCCATTGCATCGTCGGCCCAAAGACCTTTCCTATGAGGAGGGCGACGACAGTGACGCCCGTCTCACTGAGTTCCTGCGGTGTTGCAACTGTGAGATACGCTGCGTTCACCATGAGATATAAAATACCGACTGAGCCAAGCCCTAAAATCCCGGCAAGCTTGATCGTTCTGCGCGGATCTTTTATCTCATCCAGGACATAAGCCGCATTGGACCAACCTTGGTAGGTTGCAAGGACCTTGAACAGGGCCACTGTATAGTCGGAAACACTGGATGATGAGCCAGCGAACGGGTTCTCAAAGCTGGCGCCGGGGTCCGGTAAACGTGGTAGATCACCATACATCGCTCGGAGACCAGTGATGATGATGAGTACAAGGATCAGTAACTTGACTGAAGCCAGAAGGTTCTAGTCCGATTCAGTAACTATACACTTTTTCCATATACTGGCAAACCGACCATCAGCTTGATACTCCAGGTACGGGCGGTGATGTGCATCGCCGCCACGCCTACCATGAGGGCGATTGCGATGCCGCGTTTGACCCAGTCATTTGCGCTGCCGTTAACAGCCAACAGGATATTCTCAGCAGCGACAATGCCCCCCAGTCCTGAGTGCTGATTTAGCGGGAGACGGACAACATCCGGAGAACAAGAATTACCTGTGAACCCAAGGAAAATTACATGCGTGGCGAATATCGACGTCGCCAGCAAGGGTGGGAATGGATACGCTGCTTCAAGGTAAACCTTCTCTCCGCCACTGCGAGGCAACAGACAGCCCAGCTCCAGCCAGACGCAAAGACCGCAAAAGGAGAGGATAAAGCCTAGGAGCCAGAGCAGAAGGGCTGCGCCAGCGCTTCCCACGCTTTCTGCAATAGATGATGGAACCGAAAAGATCGCCGTGCCAATCATGCGGTTGATTCTGGATAATACCTAGTAAGTGGTCCCCCCTACCCCCAAAAAGCATATTCGGCGATTCGTCAACTCACATCAGGAATGTAGCCGACGGGAGACCCAAATGGCGACGGGGACCTTTATCCCGAGAAGTCCCAACATCAGTGGGAGGAACAAAAGGCGTCATCTCGGTTGTGTTGGTAGGTTCGCCATAATCAATAGTACGGTATGGCACATCCATTGTAGCTAGCTGAACCGCGTCATTTACTCGTGCGGAGAGCTCTGGTCGAGTTTTGTTGCTTTGTGAGTGTTATCAACCCGGGGATGGTGCTATTTGTTAGAATCCTAGTCCAAACTGCATGTGATCTAACCAGATCAGTTGATAGGATGCAAGGGGCCCAAACACCACAGAACACAACAAAAATAATCAATGAGTAATCATACCATTAAATCCAACACTATTAAAGAGTCACCTGTTCATCTAATATTCAAGCCCTGATCAGCAAGTGCTAGCCCGTTAGGGCTTGAAACAGAAATAAGGGGAAGTGGGGCAATAACGGTTTCTCTTATTGACTATTATATTACAGTATCCTATTCCCTTGCTAAATTTATGTGGCTGGGATTTTGACTGCAACCTGCACCTCTAAATAACACAGCATTCCACATACCGCTGCATTCCAAATCCCGTCGCATTGAATATTACACTCAAGATGGTTTAGAGATATAACTTCTAAGTTGCTATAGGCAGAAGCATCCCCACTTCAGCCGGCCCCAAGCTTGAAATATTGGAATGGCTCCTAACGCGTATTTTTGCAGCATGAGTTGGCACAAAAATGTATAGGATCGCTGTGGATAATCTCTTATTTAATATAGTGTGCCCAAGATGAATCTCCACTTCAGCTAGCAATAAAAAATACTGAAATTGTTTCTAAGGCTTATTTTACAGCACAAGTCATTACAAGAATGCATCGGATTCTACTAACAGATAACCTCTCATCCGGCCGGGAATGAATCTCCACTTCAGCCAGCCATGTAGTGGAGTCACCTCGAGTGCTGTACAATCTTGCAGTAAATGACATACAATTGTTTTCTATTATGGCAGTAATCGGAATTTTACCCCGGAATAATACGGCATTTCTAGTTTAAACTTGTTTTTTGCTTTCCTTTTTTTTTGCAATTTAATGTATTCAAACTTCTTGACAATTCACAAGTGACAGCGCATAAAGTCCCGACGCGTTTCACGACCTACTTATCAGATGATCTAGATTTCTGATCTTTCGCCTTTTATTGGTGCGGAGCGTAGCTGGTTATATGGGCTTTTGTAATAGGGAGAATATGATGAATGATTCTGAGGGTGTAGGGGCCAGGCGTGTGTCGACATTCACTGGGGAGTCCATCATTTTTTCTCTTCAGTCCGTCGACAGCATGCGAATTCCAATTAAATCTCCAACAGGACATGATCTTCTGATCTGGCACTAGCATCAAATGCAGTACTGATCGCAACGTAGAGCACAAGATAAACAAGCTCAGTTGCCTGTAATGACCCGGGCAATAGGCAGACTCTAGTGTGCAGTCTGTTAGGCGGGTTCGTTCAGCTAATACTTTGTAACGAGAGAGCGTATGTGAGAGTGTGTAGGCACCGCAACCTCCCGATATTGTGTTCAAGTCTTCATCTTCCAGACAAAGCAGCTGACTCTCTCACCGACTCACTCATATTTCTGTTTCTAAACGGTATATTGACCTTTGAGGTAGTATTGTGAAACCCTCTCCCTGTTACATCGACAGCCTCCACTATCGCCCACGAAATGAAGGAATTCACTTGAATCTATGTTTCAAACCCTGTTTTCTCAAAAGGACCAACCAGCCCAAAGCCATCAAGCTTATTGTCTGACCCATATATTCTCCAGGACCGTATGACGGTTGCACCATTCCAGGACACATACCGCGTAACCGGCCCGAACTCGCTGTATGATGTGGAAAATGCATCCGGATCAGCTGATGGAGTTGCAGTGAAATTTGCTTTGAAGGCCCGATAAGTTGTGGCATTCTTGTCCATAAAGTGGACTCCAGAAGATCCATCCGGCAAATGCTGGGTCAGATAAGGCTAGCCTCCCCAGTTGCATAGTGCGTTTCCATTTGGCATAATCTCCTTCTGCCTTCTTTATAAGAAAGAAGGCCATGTGGAGCTAGGTAGTGCCTGAGAAGACCTGCATGCATATTATTCATATCCAGATATAAGATAAGATAAGACCTGGTGATGATTCTGCAGTCTTATGATGATCACCAAAAGCATTGTTGAAGAGGCGACATATCAGCAACGGAATCATTTGATGCATGCCATCGTGAATGGTGCTGCGAGCTAAAATTCAGGCCTTTATCAAATTCGAATTCGGATCGATCGTCTCCTAACCGCCAAAGGACGGTGCCGTTTTCCCAAGATATTTTGTAGATTGTACTTGTGTGGCGGTAGGAAATCAAATAATCGCCATCCTCATTCTTAAAGACAGCATTGAGGTGACCAGGAAGCTGTCAGTATATGCATCCCAAGTGAAGTAGAGCACGCACAAGTAGTCCCCTGCAGTATCTGGGTCACCTCCGAGGTTTGGGGGCTCGGTATCCATTGCTATGTTTGAATCTTCTAGCTCAACGTGGTCTAAGGCATCCCAAGAGAAGATCAACCCGTGTGTCTCCAAATCAATTTCCTGAAACTCACTGGTTCTGACATAGCCGGCGGCTGGACCACCAAGACGGGACAGATCCCATGGTCGTGATTCATAAAAGATTATCCAGACGCTGAATCCGTTTTCAGCTAATTTGAGTTCATGCTCGCCAAAAGCCGGTTCACCTCGATAGTGCTGAAATCAGCGTCAACCATTATGATTGGGCCTGGTTTGCCGCGGTGGGCGGCCTCCGCGCGTGTCGGGCATGCATAACTTGGTCTCACCAAATTTCTCGCATCGCCGGCAGGTGTAAGCTTTTCCTCGGTTGATTCCTGCACCTGACCGGGCTAATCCCTGTATGATACCTATATGAGTGCTATTCAAGTAACAGAGCAGAAGATTTACCCCTAGTCCCTCGTAGATGTAGGGCGCTGGACTTTCTAAATGCATCGGTGCCACAAAAAGGTAGCTTGGAGCAACATTATTGGCCTCATAGTAAGTGACATTAAAGATAGGCGCGCAGACATCGGGTCTCTTTTCGTTTCATGTTAGCTAAGAAAATCTAACATATAAGGGCCTAGGAAAAAATGCCGATCGAAAGCACTGGGTTGTATAATCATTATGGACTGTTGCTTGCAAATAGCAGGTAAAGTGATAGGCAAAACTAGATAATACTCTAGCACTAGATATATCTCGATTGAGAAGTGCCATCAAAGAGACCGAGTTTCAATCGTTGGGAGTGAGAATATCCTAAAATTTGTATAATGCATTATCATTGTATTTGGCCTAAAGTGGTTGGTAGCTCACTTAATTCATAAACAAGGGGGGCGCACATAATTGAAGCTATCAATCCATAGCACATTCTTAGTGGGACAGATCATTTGGTCTCAGAAACCATGCTAAGATTTACTGAAATATTGGTAGTTACGTATATGTAAGGTATGTTTTGTCTCCAACTCCCGAGTCCACGGGCCCTCTCTTATCTAGATTTAGTCAAGTACCTAGTCTGTCAGTGACTGCAGTGCCCAGTTGGACTTTTCGCATATCATAGCCATATTAAGTATTATGTTGCAACAGGGCACAACAAATCAGAGTTGAGTCTATCATTTCAATTTCAACTAATGGGTCAGGTAGGTCAATAACATCCACCATCCACAACTACATACAAAGGATGTCTTACTGACTTTTGATATAGTATGGCTATACTACTGTTAATATGCTGTATCTCAAATTTTTGGCAATAAAAAATGCATTGTGCTTCATTATTAACGAAAATTTCTTTCTCAATTGGCCGGCCGTAATGTGATACACATATCATTATTGGAAATTGCGATCCTCATGTCTTACCTCGGATAACCTGATTGTATGGTTTTTTCGTTCAAGGCAAGGTAATGTTGCATAAAAAGCCCAGCTTGCCGGATCCCCACAGCGGCTGAACTACATTCCTCAGCATTTTTGCGGATGTGACTGATAGATTGGTCTCGGCCAAGGCCATGGCTGTACTACATCCTGGACAATCACCGCGGAGAAATGACGAGCTGACTCCAAACTACCCTGCTCTCCCAAAACAATCCCCTAGATTCCATCCACCATAACTCCTTTAAAACACCACCAAATTTTAGAATGGCACCAGTTTCAAAGGCCCCTAGATGGAAGTACTTTTCCAAAATAGTGGCTATTCCCTTTTCAATACATAAATTAGCAATAAGATTAATATTTCTAAGTCTCTTACTGTTAGAATTGTTCAGGACCAATAGAATAAAAATAGCAATACTTTTAGGCCTAAAAGAAGGCCTAGAAGATCTCCAAAGCTTATTTAATAAGCTAAATGTGCTTTAATCTATTATGTTCATTAAAATTTTTTTAAAACTTCAGAAGCTTTATCTACCTCATAAAAGCCTCGTTAAAAGCTTTGTTTATCCTTAAACTAAATAATAATATCTATACGTTCATAGAAAGAAGTTCTTTTAACTAAGAAAGTAAAAATAAACCAGCTAAAAACAAGTTATATTTTAATTAAAACTCTAAAAGAAGTTTGGGCCAATTAAACCAGTGGGCTAGGATTAGATACAACACTACTATAGATTTACTGGCTTAAAGGCATGGATTATAAATTAGATTATCTAAAGCCTATATTTAAATCTAGAAGAACGATAATTGGAATTTAGGGGGATTCAGCTTGAAAAGCCTGGATTTCTTGTTACTTTGCGTGTAAAGATTGGAATAAAGTCTAATCTACATTAGGATAATTTTTGGAACCAGTTGGATATCCAATATATTAGGAAATGATTAATAATTATGGAACTGCTATTTAGTAAGAATCAAAATATTATACTTCTAAGATAATTAAAAAATAATAAGAATCTTAAAATATAATTATGGCTGCCAACTCGCCTGATCTCAATCCTATTAAGAATTTATAAAATATAATAAAAGTGTCTGACGGAGTTAAAGCTTTCTACGAAGGAGATACGATTTGAATGTGTCGAGTAATGAAAATTGAAGGCCTTGTCCTTCTGTCATTCAACCCTAAACTGCTCGCTTTAAGGACACAAATTTATGTAGCTCTTTACCGTTTTAGGAAATAGCTATCTCGCTGTATCGGGTCATTGAATTTCCTTCGTGGCGTTGAGGCGTCAATGTCGATATTCCGGATACAGCTTCGTGGCGGCTTCGCCCACTATCCCGGAGTCATTCAACTCCGGGGCATCGAAGCCTACCTACTATCTCATTCCGCCGACATAAAGCCTTAAAAATTCACGCAGCAGTATAGGATAACCAATATTAAAGAGCTAGATCAAATTATTCAAAAGGAATGGAATAAGATCCAGATCCCTTTGTCTACTACAGACAATTTGATTCTTTTCCATGTCTACAAGATGCCAGGCAATTATTTCTGCAAAAAGCGGGCGCGTCAAAAACTCGCTACTAGATAGCTCTACTAATGAGCTTTAAAATGAGCCTAATATTAATGAATTTAAAAGAGTTTCGAATAGGGTGTAGCAATTTGAAAGACTTATAAAATCGAATATAAATGCCAATGCCGGGGCGGCTCGTCATTTTTCCGCGGTGATTGTCCAGGTTTTTCAATTTGCAGCTTCATAGGGATGGACCGGAGTATGTGGGAACAAGGGCGTCTTGCGTTTGTTTTTGTTTGATAACTATCTTGCCATATCTGACTCCGGTAATTCTAGAATAACCTAAGAAGGGCAATACATACAGCCGTCTGCGCGGGCCGTCCGAATTCTTTATTTTTACTGCGACACTTACCTGGGAGTCAAGGGGGTGCATTGCACCGCCAGTTGTTTTCGCATAATCCGCCAGCCATCACCTTGTTCTATCAACTCACATGACAGAAGAATTGCATAATGGCTGCTGGAGACGCACTAGAACCTGGTTCAAGACGGAAATTCGCTGATATTTTCTACTATTCGAGCCAGGTCTTAGGACTGAATTTCTTGTGTTCACTTGGTTATGATGTCTCGATTCTCTTCCTACAGAGACTTTTCAGGATGTTTGGCTTTGGCTCCTCAACCCTAATCCTTGTTTTTTTCATGACCGAGTTAGGCCACTCAAACAAACAAATCGGCCTCTTCATGTGCTGTACATTGCTTGGAGATTTGTTTATTAGTACCTTAACCAGCATATTCACGGACAAGATCGGTCGCCGGCGAGTCCTTGCGTTCGGGTCTGTGCTCATGGCTACCAGTGGCATCGTTTTTGCCACCTGTGAAAATTTCTGGATCTTGCTATTAGCTAGCATTATTGGGGTTGTCAGTCCGAGGTAAGTTTCAACTCTTGCATGTTTCCGACCTCGCTAATTGAACTTCATTACAGCGGGGCGGATGTTGGCCCATTCATGGCGATTGAAGAAACTGCGATGGCGCAGTTAGTGGCACCGGACATCTTGAACGTCGTTCTTGCGTATTACTACACGCTTGGATCCTGGGGTTCCGCAGCTGGGGCACTTGTCACTGGGTGGCTCGTCCAAAGATTAACATCTACTGAATGGTCGAATTTGGCGGCTTACCGCGTCATTTTCCTCCTTTACTCTGTTCTGGGTGTCATCAAGACAGTATTGTCATTGATTCTAAGCAGCAAGTGCGAACTTGCCCCTGGTAAGAATGAAGACCAAAGTCGCGAAGCAGATGTTAGCGAAACCCAACCTTTGCTTGGAGACCGAGGTCAAGTACCGATTGAGGGCGGCTCCCGAATTTGCCCATCCACCCGTTCGTTTACAGCCAAAATGTGCTCAATTCTGATACTGGACAGTATTGGAGCCGGGATAGCCTCCACTTCCTGGTTTGCGTATTTCATTCGCACCAAGTTTCACCTGAGGTCTGGACTCCTCGGTTCAATCTTATCGGTTTGCGCCCTGATAGAGTCTATTTCAAATATCATCGCTATTCCACTTGTCCGAAGGATTGGTCTAGTTCCGACTATGCTCGTCGGACATGTGTTCGCGGCCACCGCACTTCTTCTATTTCCACTACCTAATGTTTTAGTAGTCGCGATCGGTCTATTGTTAACCAGGGCCGTCTTTCTTGATTTCGATCAAGCGCCGCGTCAGACCTTTATTTCCAAGTCTGTTCTGCCAGAAGAACGCACGCTGGTCTTGGGAATTATGAATAGCGTGCGCACATGTGGACAGAGTGTCGGCCCTATTATCGCGGGGTATTTTGGAAGTCATAGTATGCTTGGACTTGCTCTTTCCATGGCCGGGGGAATTAAACTTTGTTGTGATGTGATTTTGTTTGTTTGGTACTTGAATATGTGACAAGGTATTGTCCTTAGGGTGCAATTTATCAGCGACACTTGTTCGCTCCCGGCAGTCATCTGAAGTATTCACGGGTATTTTTCACCGTAATATCTAAATTTTGAAACAAATATTCCTGTCTATTTCTTGCTATCTACTGAAACTGCTAGTGCTAGTAGCTTGCTTCTTATATTAGATCGGATCATAACACACCCAAATGTTGAGCAAACCGATACCTTTGGGCCATTTTATAATGTGTTTCATTAGCTCTGCAGCTCGAGAATATTCGCCCAAACATGTAGTCTTTCTAAAATTTGATATGCCACACATATAAAAACTTGGACCTGAAACTATAATATTACTTTTTATTATCAAGGCTATTCATCCCAGCCAACCCCACCAACATTTAGCTCTAAAAGATTATCCTCTAAATAGTAAATATTCGAGTGTATTAATCTTAGTTTTGTAGGGAATTTATGTTACATTTCTCATAATTTTGCTAATGGTCTACTTGCTTCTAATAGTATCGTGATTGCCAGAGCCAAATAAGTGCCAGGAGGGATTTATTAACCACTAGTAGTCAAAAAATAATAATGGTGGTGATGCAACCATTGTTAAATGTCTATCAAACTATCAGTGACGCATTCACTGGGGTTAAATGTATTGTTGAGAAGCCATTCACGCCCCCATGCAAGATATCATATAGCCAGCTGAGAGGCACCCACATTACAAAAGTTAAATATGAGGAAGGAGGAGAATTTAGTCTGACAAAAATTTAATCTAAGGAAGGAGAGAAAGGATAGTTTGATATAGAAAGGGAAGCCTTCGAAGAGGTGGGACTTTATAGAATCCGCTACGAAGCCAACGTCATTCATATTGACATGATGAAGTATCGAGCCACCACCGGAGCGGGCATAAAAGAATAGGAAGGCCTCGCCCGCCTCTTTGATATGCTGAGTCTTGCCAGGATCAGTCTCTGTACTTAGGAGACGAAAGCTTTATCGTCCTAGCCGTCTGGTTCGTCTATTCAAAATAAGGAAGCTAGCTTCCTTCCTAATATAGCGTAGCGTTAGAACCGTTGGAGATTCGTATCCGATTCCTTGCCTAGTCGACGGGTCGTCTACCCGACAATTAGACGTCTCTTACACTTTGTTATGTTAATATTGGAAATTTATAGCTACTGGTGGTGTGTTCTATAGGATTTATGTAATGCTGGATTTTATAAATAAGGCTAAAGACTATTTGCCCATCTATATCTATTCACACATCATCACTGTCAAGAGCCTAGTACAGTGAGATCTTGGGTTGACATTGGGCCTGAGCATGTTCACTAGTACTCTACACAAACTCACCAACGCCCTTCCTTCTCTTGTCTTATTCTTATGATCCTTATGATCCTTACCGCTCCCATGGGAAAATCATCAGGATTAAGTATGGCAACAAAAGCCTCGTGTGTCATTTCACCCGGGCAGGACTTCAGATGTAGTCAAGTTCCATATCTTAAGGGCGCAACCCATTGACATTGGAAGAGAACAGATCGACATGTAAAGTTTTATCAAAGCGGATGGTTGATATTACAGCATTTATAGGAAACAGATTGCCAGTGGATTCTTGGTCTTCGGGCTTGGCCTCTAACGACAAACTTGCACCTCAACGTGGCGTTGGAGCCTAGTAGCTGTGATGGTGATGCTACAGTGGGTTCATTTTTGACAGTGTCAAGTAGTGAGCTAGTTAATAGGTATGGAAGCAGTTTGGTTCATTACAAAGCACGATCAATGAGGGGCGATAATGTTGGTGTTATCCACTCTAGTCCATGCTAAAATTATGCTTAGATGAATGTAATATTTTACTTAACTAGTTTGAGTTCCTTCTTGTCGATAGTAGGCCACTAAATTTGGTAGTAAAATATTTCTGGATAAATTCTCCGTATGGTCGCCCGGGGCAAGATTAGGGAGGTGCTACAGCCACATCATTTTTCCAGGGAAGATCATCTTTTTGCGCGGATATCTCATAACTAATCTAAAGATAAAAGTCATCACTTTACAGATAACCGGTATGTTGGGTGGATCCAAATCAATGGTTAGAGTTAATACTATGGTAAGAACAAACATAATAACGGTCAGAATCGACAGTCAGAATCAACAGTCAGTATCAATAGTTAGAATCAACAATTAGAATAGATATTAATAGTTAGAATCAATAGTATCTGGCTATTAACTACTTAAGATTACATATAAGGCACCTAAATAAGCACCCTGAAGTATTTTCTCCTTCCTAGCCCTGACTATTGTTATAAAATGAAGATAATTCAAATTCTGATTAATAGTTGCTGGTTATATGACCTACTTAATGAGATATTTAAAGGCCTGGGGCTCTAAATAATAATGAGCAAACATGTACAAAAAATGTGTGGCAGGAGCGAGGCCGGATGGCTGTAGCACCTCCCCAAGATTATTTCGTGAGTCCAGAAGGTTATATATATACTTCTTCTGCTAGGAAGTGCACCGGCTCCTACTACCCCTTTCCATCAATTCCCTCAATAACGGCTCACCGAGGTTGAGTGCCTCAGGGCAAGAACCAGCTAAATATTTAGTGGGTGTAGAATAGTGGCGAAGTAAGTGTAAGTATTAAGGCAGCCGTTGCTGCTGGAAACTACAGGTAGAAATAGAGCCGTTTATTAATGGCCCTAGTAGCTGTCATTTTCAGCATTGATTTCATGTAATTAAACGTTTAGATAAAATACTCCGCCTATTTGAATTAAAAGCAAAGATCAATTAACTTAACTCCCCTGAATTTTTTTTTTTTTCCCTTTTCATTTACAAGACCCAATTTTGAGATTATTTACGAGAGATCTCGTAAATAATCTCAAAATTGGACGACAACCACCTGCCAAGACGACTTTTGTCTCCAATCAATCTAGACCGGAACCAAAGGCCCCATAATCCGTTTTGTTCCAGAAAAACGAAGCGCGAAAAGGTTAGTCGTGGTGGCTAATCATCTCTTAGAATTTTTGAAAATTTCCTTCTCTCCGACCGCGGAACGTACAATCATTGGGAGCCAATCTGTTGGACCGAATTAATCAGTCCCTCTCCGTTTCCCTTCTCAACCCCTTTTTATTTAGAATGGCAGACGATCGACAGATCAGACCTGCAGTGTTCCCCATCTCCAGCATCTGCCAATCGTTACTGACTATCAATTTTTATTTTCGGATCTGGCAGGTATGGGCTGGAGACGACCATCATCACGTCAAATTCAATGAATCATTTCGACTATTCAAAAAGGAGCCACTAATTATCACTCACTAGTTATTTTCTTGGACCAAAAAGTCCATTCTTGACAAGGACAGGAAAGAAGAAAGAAAAGGCAGAGAAAAAACTTAATTTTGTCCCACATGGCGCAAGCGCTCAACCTCCCAGGAGAAAAAAAAAAAAAAAAACTGTTGACTTGTTGAGGTTTGGAACACTCCACTCTCTCCCGTTCCATCCTCCACAACCAACGGTCCCTGGCTAAATTGTTCTTTCTTTCTATCCTCTGGAATCCAATGGCCATCCTCTATTTAAGCCCATGGATGATATGACCGGGATCCACTCCATGTGTTCCTCAAAACGAATAGCGAATACGCCGCAGAACGGAGCTATGTCGCTCAACGGTGGCTAGGATTGGGAAGGATCAAAAAAAAAAAAAAAAAAAAAAAAAGGCAGCTTGAAACAGTAGAAGGGGGAGGTTTCGGAGCTTCGCATATTTTGATTGATTGTCATTTTCATTTTTATTTTTGAATACTAGTTTGTCTGCTCAATTGCAGCTAATGGCTTTTGATTGAGCCTTTTCGCTTATATTGTTTTTCTTCACACTCATTTTTCTCTTTTTTTGAACGATACCCTCTTTAAATTCTATCTTTCTTTTCCTTTTTTTCTTCTCTGGTAATATTGCTGCGAAATTTTGGTGGATACTTGATCGTTTGCTTTGGTTGTGTTTGATTGAATTGTGTACAATCATGGGTGAACAATCCCACACAATGAATGACAAGATGGTAATGGTTGCTAGATTCTTCCCATCCGAATGAATGCTAATTATGAATTCTATGCAGAAGAAGGATGAGATTACCCTTGGAACCATCAAAGATGCTATTCCTGCCCACTGTTTTGAACGCTCCCTCTTCATCTCCACCGCATACTTGATCCGCGACTGTATCTACGCTGCCATTCTTTTCTACCTGGCTCTCCAAATTGACCTCCTCCCGTCGCAACCGCTTCGTATCCTCGCATGGATCGTGTATGGCTTTGTCCAGGGCTGTGTCGGCACTGGACTCTGGATCTTGGCCCATGAATGTGGTCACGGCGCCTTCTCTCCCTATACACTCTGGAATGACATCGTTGGCTGGGTCTTCCACTCGGTGCTCCTTGTGCCTTATTTCTCCTGGAAGATTACTCATGCGAGACACCACCGCTACACCAACAACAAGCAAAAGGACACCGCCTTCGTCCCGTACACAGAGAAGGAGGCTGCTACAGGGAACAGCTATCTCCCCGCCTTTTTGGAAATGTTCGAAGAGACTCCCATCTACTCGTTGGTTAGCCTCATTGCCCACCAACTGGCTGGCTGGCAGATGTATCTCCTTTTCAATGTGACTGCCGGTCCCAAGAGCGGCCCCATCCAGCCAAAGAAAACCGGACGCTTCCAGACCAGCAGTCACTTCGACCCCACGGGCACGCTCTTCACAGGCAACCAGCGCTACCTGGTTTTCATCTCCGATGTTGGCCTCCTCCTAGTTGGTAGCGCCATCTACTATCTCAGCCAGCAAGTGGGCTTTTTCAAAGCCTTCCTCTTGTACTTTGTTCCTTATTTCTGGGTCCATCATTGGCTAGGTAAACCCTTCCCCTCCTGAGAAATCAACAGCCCAGGCGATGAAGATGCAATGCTAATAATACCTAATAACCAGTGGCCATCACCTACCTCCACCACACCCACCCAGATGTCGCCCACTTTGATGATGAGACCTGGACCTTCACCAAGGGTGCTCTCTCCACCGTCGACCGTAACCTCGGTTTCATCGGCCGTCACTTCTTCCACCACATCATCGACCACCACGTTATCCATCATCTCTTCCCCCGCATTCCATTCTACCGTGCCGAGGAGGCAACCAACGCGATCATCCCAGTGCTGGGAGACCGGTACCATCGTGATGACACTTTCTTCTTGAAGTCGTTAGTCCAGACCTACACGACCTGCAATTACGTGGTCGATACCAATAAGGATGGTATTTTGCATTGGGTGTTGCCTGTGAAGAGCGCATCAAAGTAAACTTCCTTATTACTTTTCTTTTCTCTTCCGCCTTTTCTTTTGGGGGGTATTTTAGAAAGGGGTCAAAGACAGCATTCAATTCGCACCACTTTGACGAGTGATTATCTCATGAGCTAATTAATAGAAAGGAGATAGACATGACCTGCGGAGGCGTTTTTTGAATAGACAAAAATAAAATAAGACAAGAAAAAGAAGTAATTAATCGACGAACTAGTGCCAATAATACTTGCCTACCCACTCAAGACATATAGAAAACTTTTACTATTTTGTGACAAAGGGGAAAAAAAAATTACTAGCTTGAATAACTATGAAGGGAGTGATAATATTAATTCGTTGTGTTTCATTCTGCATCGATATGCTACACCTAGATGGGTAGGGAACTAATAATACTGTATGTAATAATAAAAAGCAAAAAAAGTAAATAAATAAATATATAATTAAAATTAAATAAATTAAGGGGCGATCGATAAAGCTAGCCCGTGACAGTCTGGATCAATATTAAGGTTTCAAGTACATGATCGATATTTATGTCTGATTAATAGTTGGTACGAGTGGTAGGTACGTTTGGTTCAACAGTACAAATACCAATATCCCACCTCCCAGTTCTAGAGTAGGTTTAATCAGTTTAATCTAATTAAGAGTTAATAAATGCTTACTTAAATGGGTAAGGTAGGTATTGCAAGATGTAAGGTACCTATACTCCGTATGATTCAAGGGCCAGCCAGCCTACCTAATACATGATGATGATCGGATGATCGGATGATCCTTGACAGGTCCTAAATCTAAATCGAGAAACCTTTTTCCCTTTTTAAGGTGGGTGGGTACCATCTGGGTAGGTAAGTATGTATGTGGGCTGTCAATCGTGCATATTGCGGATTGCATATTATAGGAAACTGAGTTATGGGTCCATTTACACCTTTTTTCTTTCTTTGCTTCTTTTCTTTTTTACTTCTTTTCTTTTTTTTCTTTTTCTTTTTCTTTTTCTTTCTTTTCTGAGTTTCTGGTTCTAAAATTGCATATAAACCAACTCAGGTATCAATACCTAATAATGTGCGGGGTATATATAGTGGTAAGGTATATATTATTAGCCAACAAGACATTCCAATTCGGAATACCTAAGGTAGTATTCTGCAATTATCCAAGCAAACCTTGAAGCTGTCGCCCAGTTGTCGACAGCCACCATTCTTTAAAAGATCTCGTAATGTTGGAGTATTGACTGTTGTTCAGAGTTATCATTCTAACAAGCCTCATAAATATCACTAATATCTATATTTTCCTAGCTCAAAACTCCACTTTGTCCTTGGTTCGCCTGTGCCCACGCCAGTAGACAGCGCTGCATGCTATGTTGAATATCATGCTTCATACTAATCTACACTTGTACCAACGTCTTCTCTGCTTACTTCCTGGGAGGGTGCATAGATATAGCATCACGCATGATCGTCACCTGTTGGCGGCTTACTTGTACCGTGTCTGTCAACAAGCCGTCGCAGCCAAGCTATCTGAGGCCCCCAACTGAAATGGCGACCAGCTTCCAAGGGGCCCGCATGACTCCCTACATGATTCCCTAAATAGGTTTCATGGGCATTGGTGCCTGATTTTCCACTGATTTTCGGGGACGGATATTTTGCAGACGGCCTCTGCTGGCTGGGTCTTGGTTTGTTTTGGTGATCATGTGTCAGGAAAGTAGTCTTCAGTTTCGCCTTTATCTCCTCGAAAAATGCGCATGTCATCAATAGCAGGATTATAGCGCTCGATATACAGACTAGATGCCCCGATCAGCATCCTAATAGGGAAAAAAACTCAAGTTGATGCTTACAGATCATTGGAAATATCCATGCAGGTTGATATAGCAGCTGTCCTTGGCTATCATGCTGGAATGATGCAATATTCAGGGCGAAGAGCGAAGTGAGAAAGGTCATAGGAGCCTGTCACGAGGCTTGTTAGAGAAAACAAGAGCGTTTGATTTTTTTTTTTTTTCTTTTTTTTAGGCAAAAGCTCACAAAAACCACTGTTACGATGGTAAAGACCATCAGAGTTTTGCCCTGTCGCATGGATTCATCTGCTTGCTCGCGAGAGAGAACAGCCTCGGTAATATTGATTCCGTTTTGTTCCAAATTCAGGATTTCATGGACCTAGAATATTTAACACATATCCATCAAGGGGCTCACCGAAACTTACCGATTTTTGAATCGCGTCTGCCATATCCTTCATCTCATTAATCTGAAGTAGAGCATACCTCGGCCCACTAGCATCGTCCCGGTCGGATGGATCTCCCAGAAGCTCGCCCCAGACCTGACTCTGCTGCACCAGCACGGCCTTCAGCATGCTCAATTCATCTTGAATGTCTTTCACTTCGTCAAGGAGTTTGGCCGCCTTGCTGATTGATCTCCAGTCTTTCGACTCGAAATCATCTGAGCTATCATAATTCTTGTTTTCTTGGTTCTCAGCCGGTTCTCCACCTTTGATATTGGACTTGCTAATTCCTTCTTGCTTCCCTCTTTCGCATTCCTCGTCCTCGCTGTCATCGGAACTACCAGTATTTGACCCCTGCTTTCTTTCCTTTCTCTTTCTACTCTGCTTTTGCTTTCTAATCATTTTATCTGTAAATGCTTCAAATAGCCGCTTTTCCTTGACAGCCTATTCAAGTTAGATAGAGTACTAACAAGACATAAGTGGTAGACCGAGGCGGACCTTGTCATTGATTGTATCAGCAAAGAGTTCCCGTGGAGATTTTGAGGATGCCTCGTTAGTCGCACCACGTAGAGGATCCGGGCTGAAGTCCTTCCAATTGATACTATCAATGAAATTGACACAAAAGTTAACAATGAAAGTGCTCAGCTCGCCTACAGAGGAAGGAGGTGGACGCCCTCTTCTCCTCCCTTTTGTCTCTCGGAGGTGGTTAAAAATCCTTTCAACGACGGGATCTTCGCATTCGTCTCTTCGGTGTGTGGAAGAAGTTATAACGGTCTCTATATATAGCAGTTAAGTTCCGTCATGGGAAGGGAAAGGAGAGAAGAATATTTTTAATGTGAACAACTTACCCTCATCAATCACCCAGAGCCAAAGTTGGTCAATCGCTAAAATAGGCCACCAGTGCCTAGTTTGATCCACCCCTTTGCCGTTTTCCCCCCCAATTAGAGCTCGGGTTACAACTTGGTTTTGATTGCGTTGAGCTATGTCAGCTAAGGAATGATAATAAAACTGATCTAGAGACCTTGTCCCATGTATAACCTTGCCATTATAGGCCTTTATCAATTGATCATATCGCTCTCGGACATCAACATCTACACTATGTGGTAGGGGGCCACTGCCAACAGATACACCTTTTCTCTCTGTATCATCTCGATAACATTTCCCAAAGGTGATATATGGCATCTGTAGGTCGGTTAGCATAGGCCTTTCGCTCAGGATTTCTACCTACATAAACTGCCACTCTCTCGTATGAGTTTACTATTTATTAAGTTTTGGTTTCAGCATATAACTTTACAAATGGCGGGTGACTTACCATCCCTTTTCCTCGCCTTCACAGTCTTCTGCCCAGCATCGACGTTCTGAAATTCGGAACTCTCATCCAGTTTATCACCAATTTTCTGGTTATTAGCTGGTTTCTCTTTGTCTTCCTTCTCGTCGGGTTGACTATCGACCGAAGTGGTGCTATCCGTCATCTTTGTCGTTGCTCTTCTCAATGCTGATTCCTTCTATAATATAATTAGATATGGTTCTTGATTATAAGGTACGTACATACCAAACACACTGGCTTCATGAACTTAGCCTTGGATGTTACAGTGGGCAGTTCGTGCCAGCTCCTACGTATCAAATCACGGAGCGGTAGATATTCTTCTCTGCTTAATTTTTTCTCTTGGCATATCCTCTTTGTAAGATCCTACAGTGGATTGCTTTCTTAGTATCGCGTCTTTTCCACTCTGCCAATCTATCACCTAATCTTACCTCCATCCACTCCATCTATTGGGACAGTCAGTCTTTATCCATTGCCATAACCCTGGTTGTAACTTACATTATTCGCCGGGAGGTGCACCCATCGAACGCCTAGTTCCTCACGGCGATATTGTCTCTCCTTTGCGTCTTCCGGGCTGATTTTTCCCAAGGTCTGTCTAGCCTCCTCCATAATTCGCTCGGGGCCGGCTTCTAGCCCATTTGACTCATACACAACATCCCAAACACTCCGTGAGCGCCGGAGAATGTCAACACGTCCATTCCTGTGGTAAAAGTCCATAATCGTAGCGTAACATCCTTTAATGTGTTGCCTTACGTTGGGTGTAATCGATGGCTCATCGTACAGCTCCTCCGAGATATCCGGAACAGGAGGAGGGTCCTTGAGCATATCCAGGGTCAGCGAGAACTTATCTGCTTCCTCCGGCTCGACTTTTGCCGGGCGAGCTCCAGCTCCACGAGTACGGTTTGGACCTCTGGGCATGTTCCCAGAGAAATCATCGGTTCTATCTCTCGCTAGACTTGATTCATTCTCCTTTGCTCGGGTAGCTCCAAGATTCGGCTCTGTCCTAAGCGCCTCTCCCTCTTTCGTTGCTTTCAGTAATTTATTTCTTCTTTGTTCGACGATCAGCTGGGCCGTTTTTCGATCCTTGTCTCCATGTTCGCTTGGCGGAGTAGCTCTAAGGAGCCACCAAACTAGGATATGATTCCCATGATAGGCTGCCAGCTGCAAAGGCGTAGCTGGTTTCTTACTCATCATCTGGCCACCAGATGGCGCTTTCAACATGGCAAAAATCTCATTATGTTTCTCAGGCCTGGCAGCAAACCAGATAAGCTTGCTGTCTTCACTCTCCGATTCATTCATCCCCATGACCGCGATAACCTCATCAAGATCAGCTTGATTTTTTGTTTGTCGAATCGCCACTCTCTTCTCCGTGATGCTGACCTTTGTCGCTATTGCTTCAATGGCATCTATTGCGGATTTCCGTTTGATATATTTTCCCTCCGCGCCAAGCTCACCATCTTCGATTCTTTGGAGGCAAAGTACGCTCATCGTTAACGCCGTTTCTTCGGTATCACTTGTCTTCAAGTCGCATCTTGCCCCTTCATTAACCAAGAACTGTACTATATCCCAACGGCCCTTATAGATAGCATTGTGGAGCGGCGTCCAGGCTGTTCCATCAAGCACATTAATATCCTGATATTGTTGCAACATGAACTTGACCACATCCAAACATCCATCTCCAACCGCAAGGTGGAGCACCGCGTGCCCCTGATTAGTTACCGCCGTAATATCTGCGCCGTTGCTGATGAGTAGGCGAGCAATCGGTACCTGATTGGCCTCTTTATCATTCAAAAGGGACATGTGCAACGCTGTATAATCGTTGATTGTTCTTTCATCAATCTTCGGCTTGTACTCAAGAAGGGCGGCTACCATCTCCTCATCGCCGTACCTGGCAGCAAAATGGAGGGCAGTCCATTTATCATCGTCTTGTGCGTCAACGTCCTGTCCTTGCTTCAGTAAGGCCTTTACAACGTCGATTGTAGAGTATTCACACGCTATCATTAACGGCGTCCATGAGGACTTGGGTCTAATATGAACATCCGCACCGGCGTCTAGGAGTAGAGTGACAAATTCGACCTGGTTCCTATAAATTGCAGTGGATAGAGCGGTCCATCCGTCATTAGTGGTCAGGTTGACGTCCGCATAGTGACTTAGCAAGAGCTTCACGATGTCCAAATTACTGATCTCTACCGCGCCGATTAACGATGTCAATCCACGGTTCGTTCGTGCGTTTATATCGGATGTATATTGAAGCAAGAACTCCACTATCTTTGTCCAGCCGGAGATGGATGCTGTGTACAACGGTACCCAGCCGTCGTAATCCCTTACGTTTGGATCCGCCCCGTTATCCAAGAGAGTTCTTACGATATCCATGTGGCCCATCCGGGACGCTAGATGCAGTGCTGTTTCCTCAAACTCTCCAATAGTTCTGACGTCAGCTCCATTGGTGAGCGCACTTTCTAAACCAGTCTTGTCGCCAATCCGAGCCGCCTCGAGAAGCTCTTGATTCACCGAAGACGATGATCCTTTGTCTCCTCCTCCATCTAGATCGTGAGACTCAGACCCCCGAGCTTGCGATGGACTACGGGGCAGAATCAAATTGTTTTGCTGAACATCACCCCCATCCTCATCATCGGATTTTGCGACCGTGCGAATATCGTTGTCCGAAAAATTGCTTCCCTGGGCTCCATTGTCATCTGGATCTTGTTGAGACATTTCGGAAAACAGCGGCTTAAACTCTAGATTTCGGATAAATCGCCCAGAAAACAACAAAGATGGAAAGGGGAGAATTCATCTTCAAACTTATTTGTGTTAAAACAAGGCTGGGGCTGAATGGGACGGAACCCCTCATGCAGAACCTCCTTTCCCAATAAGGAGGGGATAAATGTTGGGTTCTGTGGTATTGGTTCGTCTGGAAAATAAACCATGCTTCTTCGAGACATGGCCAAGAAGCTTATCCGACCATTCGTAAATATCATACAGACAACTACTGGCAAGGCTGAGCCTCGTTTTAAGATGTTGGCTGGCTGACACTGTGGCACTCAAACAACAACTAGGCTAAAAATTAGCAGCGATAGGGGCGGGCAGCTCCCTGATTCGATGATGTGGAGGCTTTCTTTTTTCCGCGCAACAACGAATTCGCCGTACATCAATATTTCGGGATGTTATTGCTGTATCCTTGGAGCCCCATGGGACGCTTGGGGAGCTTGGAATGAGAGCATTATATCTCTATCAGTACAGCACTCTCTAGTAAGGAAAGATGGTAGGAAATGCATATCTAACCTAGAAGGCGTATGCCTACGGACGAAACATTGATCCACCCCGGCTGTTCCCATAACTAACAACACCTTACTAGTACAGAAAAGTTCCTGGGCTAGCTCGAAGCTAATTAAGTGCTCCACGCTCTATAATATTTTTCAATGGTTCAACCTATAATAATATAGGGAAGCAATATAAATGTCTTGTCGACTACCTAAGTATAATTATTGGTAGCATCATGGCCATTCACTTTCTACTCCAGACACCTTAGCGCTCTAGCCATGGGGGGCTGTGCAGAGATGTGACTCAGTAGTTTAACTATCATTTTTTGCTTGCTGTAAACAGCTGGGGCCTGGCGGACATATATAGATGCAGCATGTCACCAACCATACATTGTCTTTTACCTAGCTCTTCTAGCACAATTTTCTTTTACTTCACAAATTGATAAACAATACAACATGCCTAGAAAAAAGTCTGGTTTAAAAACTCTGCCACCTGAGCTCTTAATTATAATTATGGAGCATCTTGCGCTACAGGATGACTATCGAAGCCTTTTCAATCTTGCCCGCTCTAGTCGCTTCCTGACACCGATGGCAATTCCTCTCGCTAAGTCAGCTTTTTTCAAGAGGATAAAAATCCATCTACCTTACCCGAGCGAATATACAATCTTTAAAGATGAACTCGTCGAAGTTGCGCTTAAACATATTAATAGCCGTCTAACCCGTGAACGGGCCTTCTGCTTTGTTAGGGAACTTATCCTGTCCAACAATTTTTTTGGCTGGGGTCGCAAGTCATGGGATCTTATAGTACACTTCATAAAGAAGCTCCCTGCATTAACAGACTTTCACTGGGTGGATCACTGTGGGGTCCCCATCTGGATTTTGGACAGCTTGTTTCAGTGTCTACCGAACTGCAGGTTTCATCTGGAGAGAGAAATTTTGAGATCACTGAAAGATGGACGTGTGGACCCCTTTGATTTAAAAGTGATCTCCTTTCCGCGTCTATATCGAGCTACAGTACACTATCACACCGCAGGAACGTCTCTAAGAAACGGAACCCTGGGTGTCATTGGTCGCATTCCAAGCCTGAGAGAATTGGACATATTCTGGTGTGATCGTTATCCTCGCTCGCTCGAGAATCCTTTGGTTGAATTACCGAAAATTTTCAATGAGGATGCTCCCCGGACTCTAGCATCGATAGAAAGCATTCGGATACTGATTCGGCATCCAGATTGGGTGGGAGAATTTATTACGCGTGAACTGGTGGTCATACTGGATAATGTTACTGCTTTGCCGCGTATCAAATATTTTCAAATTGATTATCCTTTTTCCGAAGGTGCTTTGGAGTTCTTATCGACGGGATCCCATTTTCAAGACCTGGAGACACTATCTATGACTCTTGACAATTCATCAATGCCTGAACGGGACAACAGCTACTACACGTTGGTATCTCGGTTTCTAGAAGCTCTTCCCCCTTTGTCGGAGCTTACCTTGAGAGAATGGCACCCTTCTGTTGCCATCCCCCCTTTTGCCAAGCACCACGGTCAGGCTCTGCGCAGACTCGCCCTATTCATAGACAAAGCTCAACACCCCACTGGCAAAAACAGCATTCTCGCCCTCGCGACGCACTGCCCACTTCTGGAGCACGTCGCACTCACGCTCCAAAGACGACAAGGCGATATTGAGGAGGTTGAAACGTACAAAGCTCTAGGGGCAATCCGCAAGCTCACATCCGTTAACCTCGCATTTCGAATAGGGGATATGCCAACTGCTAGTCCAGATCTTTCCAATGAAAGCCAAAAGGAGAGCAAACGAAAGGAATACATCAACTCAGCCATTGACGAGGAGCTAGCTACGTCCATATTCCACACAATATCCTCCGGGAAAAGTACAGGGTCTCACCTTCTAGAGCGCCTAGAGATCCAAGGGACGCAGGGAGGCGTATACGCTCCCCATTGGCTGGTCAAGCGGGATGCACGGTATAGGTATCGCAACCGAATCGCGGCCATGGTGGTCGATGCTGACGATGACGCAAGGAATAAAAGGGTGAGAAATTTGGAGCCTTTGGAGGAGGAGGTGTTTTGTACTATCTGGCCGCAGCCTCGGCCTCAGCGACGCAAAGTCACCAAAAAACTTAAGAACAAAAGAGAAAAGGAGAAGGAAAGTACTGTAGTGTGGTTTCATTGGAGTAGCTATCCGCTAGCTTCAGATTCTAGGAGAGAATGCTAGAAAAACAACTTTAGTTCCTGTTTTGGAACAATTAAGTAAGGAGGTGTTTTGAAATTTCTGGGTGTTTCTTGTTGTTTCCAACTAGTCTGCCTGAGGCTATTACTTAGGTACCCTGCCTGATAACTAAAAGCCTTCAATACCATCGCCTCGTGACTGGTTGAGACGCGCCAATCTCACTCATAAATAACTCAAATAACAAACAGCTTATCTCACATCAATTTCTGTTTTCATTAAATTGGCCCCTCTCAAACCAGCGACGGTACATCTCTCTGGTAACTTTTCTTCTCATCTCAAGAGTATATATAAACTTGATGAGATATTTATGACTGATCAGCAGGTGGCTCTCGAAGGAAATATAATAGGTACCTAATAGCAAACGGTTCTTCTCTCTTGCGATTTTCGTTGGCTGATCCCTTCTCCCACAATAGATCAACTCCCCTAACGCAAGACGTGGTATGTCTTTTCTGAAGACCTTGATGAGACGGGCTATATTCCCTGATACTAAGAGAAATCCTTAACAGAAAGGACTATGCTGCATTCTCGATGGTAGTTCCACCTCTAATGCCCTGTTCACCCCATGGCACTGGCCGTGATTATGGAAAACTCAATCCACAACAAGTAACACCAGCGGGACCTTTCCCATTTTAAAGACTCAAATGTGGATATTATCATTGTGGTGGAGGCACCTCAATTATATTCAGACCCACCACCCTTAACCTCCGTCGTATTGACTGCCGAATCTACCACGCTCATCTAAACCACGCTGAAAGGTAGAAGCTTGTATCCAAATATGCCTCACTCTAAGGTAGTTGTCTGGTGCTTATTTGCTCCTATCACGTCAATGCAGCTGGGTCTAAACTACAACATCTCTGTCGAAATATTGGTACCCCAATATCTGAGGCCCTCCTCCAACAGGCGATTGGACGCATTGTCCGGCTTGGACAAAGGCTACCTGTTCTGATCTATGACTATCAGGTACAAGATCATTCAACTTTACGATTGTGCTGGCCGTGAAAAATATAGCAATCTAACTGCTGAGCTAAAAAAGACATCTAGACGTCAACTTCCGCCGTTGGTTGATAATATGGTCCATTGTCAGGCTGGCAAAAGAGTGCGTCCGTCGGATGATGGTGCTCTCTCAGAGCCTTGATATCGCCTGGGAAGATATGGTCAGAGCTGCCACTGTTGATTCCATACAGGACCACGAAACGGATGTTGTTATTTTGGACTGGGTTATCAACTCGGGGAAAAAGTCCCATTTAGGCTTTGCGGCTGACAATCACCATGCTAATGTCGCGCTCACAAGGGCGCGCTCATGTCTGGTTGTTGTGGCAAATGGAAACATTATCAACAATATCCATCTTAGCGAGGCAAAGCCGAGGGAGATCCACCCAGAAGTTCCGATTCAATGTAAATATCTACTCAATAACGAACTAATCGTGAGATGTCCCGCCGGTTTGATGACAAGCGATGATTAGACTAGGTTGTCGACTCAGGCGAAGAGTCATGGATCTTGTGGAGTTTCTTATCAACCATGATGCACTAAAGGGACTTAATTGTGCCATTATTACCACATACTTGGAGCAAAAGAAGAGTACGCCTATTAGATGATGATGCTCACCCAGAGCCTTGATATCACCTGGGAAGATATGGCCAAAGTTGCCACTGTTGATTCCATGCAGGGCCACGAAGCAGATGTTATTTTAAACTAGATTGTCGACTCCGGCGAAAAGTCAGGGATCTTGTGGAATTTCTTATCAACCATGATGCACTAAAGGGAATTACGTGTGCCATCATTACCATATACTTGGAGAAAAAGAAATAGTACTACTGTTAGATGATGATGCTCTTCCAGAGCCTTGATATCACCTGGGAAGATATGGCCAAAGCTGCCACTATGATTTCTATGAAGGGCCACAAAGTGGATGTTATTATTTTAGGCTGGGTTGTTAACTCCGGTAAAAAGTCCAATTAGGCGTTGAAGCAGATAATTGCCGCGCCAATATCGTGCTTACAAGGGCGCGCTCATGCCTGATTGCTGTCTCGAATGGGAACATCCTTAACAACGACCGTCTCAGCGAGGCAAAGCCGAGAGAAGACCACCCGCAAGTGCTAGTACATTGGAGATACTCACTGGACAACGATCTAATTGTACGATTTCCCGCCGCTGGTTTAACAAGCGATGATTAGACTAGGTTGTCCACTCAGGCGAAAAGTCCAATTTAGACCTACAATCGCCGTGCCAATATGGCGCTCACAAGGGAGCGCTCATGTCTGATTGTTGTCCCAAATGGGAATATCCTTAACAACAGTCTCAGCAAGGCAAAGTTGAGGACAATCTACCTGGGAGTTGTGGTACATTGGAAATACTTACTAGACAACAATCTAATTGTAAGATTTCCCGCCGCTTTGATGACAAGGGATGCCGGAGGCTAGGTTGTCGACTCGGGCGAAAAGTCCAATATAGACTTTGCACCTCCTTCAACGGGTAATTGGACGCATTGTCCGGCTTGGACAAAAGTTACTTGTCCCAATTTATTACTATCAGGTACAAAACCTCATCAACTTTGCAATGGTGTTGGCTGTAGAAAATACAGCACTCTGACCACTGATCTAAAAGAGACATCTAGACGTCAACTTCCGCCGTTGGATGATACGGGTCCAATCCTCAGATTGACAAATTGTAACTCAAAGTCATTTTAAGAATGTCCCAGGTCTAGTAGCAAGCACCGGGAATATATGATACAGGTAACGTTACACGCTGAGGCGATTGTGCAATTCCCAACTAACTGCTGACTAGCCCTACCTCTACCGCCGAGACATCTACGACCTGCCACCTTTACTCAGCCCTGTCCGTAACATTAAAGTGTTTATAATCCCTGGGCGCTACTATATGCACCTCAGAATTTGGCTTCGTAGCCGTCTCCTTAGGGCCTCAGCTTGAGAAATGCCCAAAATCCATGCACACCTTCTGCGTGTGCTCCAGATAAATCGACCCTTCTTCCTTTCCCCCGGGAAACCGAGGTGCTATGTACACTGTGCAGGACGACTGGTTTAAGATTAAGTGTACCATATAACTAAGGATTTGGGACTCTGATACAAGGCTGGTAGTAAGCACCTAGCAACAACCCAACAACTACCTTAGCAACCCATTTGACACCGTTCACCTATCACTATGGACATTCTGGACCACGTTGAGGCAAAGATCAAGAAGGCTTTGGGGGGATGTCAAAGACAACATCGCCCATCAAGAAGTTAACACTTGGGGTTAGTATTGCAAGTAGGCAGTGTCAGAAGCTCACCAGGATCCAGAAATCCAGAATAGAATCATTTTCCATATTGCTCTGCTTCTGGTCAAGGAATGCAAAAATATCAACCGCTGGGGGCTTTAACTGGCTACATTATAGAATAATGTAAGAACCAATAAAGTAATCAAACTTAACCACGAATAGGAATTCTCCTGCCAAATAACTATCGAAAAATATTATTGCAAAGTCCCCATAATAGCCGCGTTGGTTTTTTGATTTTAAAATAAAATAAAATAAAAAAGGAAAGGGGAAAATTGACCTGTCTACTGGGAGAGCATAGCTATCCACGGATCAAAGCTACCTAGTCTAATTCAAGACCGAGTAATACTAGACCATGATACTTCACCGACAAAGGTGTATGGTCCCTATTGGGCGATGATGGGTTTACTTCCGCAACTATAGCCCGTGCTGAGTGCTGATACGAAACTATAGTCTTAATACGGTTTGCGGGAAGATGGCTGAAAACCTTACTACATAAAACACTTAGTTAATCTCAGGCTATTAACCAAGGCACTTCAGTGTTCCAAGTTGAGAAAAGAGCAACAGAGCTCATAGCATTATCCTCATCTGCGATGACGCATCTAGTTATAGCAATTAAATTTAAACATTTGGAAAGGCTAATTCGCCGTAGTCCCGGCTACCTGACAACCTCCAACGACAATCATCATTGCGACTCGCATGCTACCTACCTATCTACCTACCTAGCAAAGGGCCACTATACAAACAGCAAACAAGCCCAGGATCCAGACAGTCATCTCAGGCCTCAAACGTCCCGCCCCGCCTGTCCCTGTCCCTGTCCCTGTCCCTGTCCCTGTCCCTGTCCCTGTCCCTGTCTCAGCGGCTCCAGATCCACTACTCGTCGCACTGCCGCTTCCGCTCCCCGTCGTGCCTACCGCCCCGGTACTTCCAGAATTCGAGCCACCAGCAGTACCAGTATACTCTGCGGCCGTGATAGTAAACGTAGTACTAGCCAAGGTGATGGTCATGGTAGCACCACCGGGAGGCGAAGTCAATGCCGCGCCCGTGGTACTCAGCGCCTTATCCCCCTTGACAGTAGGAAGATTGGCAGGATCAAGGTAGATTCCATTATCTGCTGACCCGATACCGAATTTCCCCAGACAGATATTGGACGTTAGACCGGCGCAAGAGCCACCGATGGTCTCGGCGTTTTTGGCTTGGGTTTCAAGAGACGAGAGGCCGTAGTTGCTGAGATCGTATCCGGGACAAATTCCGTAGAATATGGCTTCTGTTAGTATAGGAGAGAAGGAGAGAAATGGCGGGGGTGACGGATGGTAAAACGCCGATGGGTTAAAGAAGGGGAGGGGGGGGGGGGGGGGGGGGGGGACAAAACGGGGGGAACCCGCCGCGCCCCGCCCACCGGTGGCACGCGTGGAGGGGGCCAAAACCCGGGGGGTAATATCGCCCCCAGTGGGGGGCAGGGGGGGGAACGGTGGCGGGGGGATGTGGGGTTTGTTGGCCCAGGGAAAAGTAACAAACACCGGGGGGGGGGAGGGGGGGGG